>JAASFO010000281.1:0-27705 GCA_023333815.1 Globisporangium recalcitrans
GCTGTTTGCGATCCTCGGCATCAAGTTTGACACGAACCTCGGTTTCTTCAACTGCGGCGCCTCGTTCAGCTGCATCGTCATCATGATCCTGCTCTCGGGAGTGCGAAGGCGCGAGAGTGGCAAGGAACCCAAGCTGCTCTCGCCCATCGCTGCGGGCTTCATCGCGTATCTCCTCGTAGCGTCGGGCTCAGGTGGTCTCTTTGTCAAGTGTGGTCAGGAATTCGTCACCTTTGAGGGCTTTAGCGCCTCGCTCGGGTTCCAGTTCGTGCTCATCATGTGGTTCGCGATCGATGCGTCGTCCATGTACCGCGTCATGTCCCCCGACGAGTACATGCACGGCGTGATCTACTTCTACACCGACATGATCCTGCTCGTGGTGATGTGCGCTATTGCCGTGGGGATTGGCGCGCTCGTTGCATTGTGCTTCAGTGGCGACGGGTGCTCTGGCGACTGCGACTGCACGTTCTGCGACGGCGGGTGCTGTGCTGGAGAGAGCTACTCGAATACGAACTGTAGCTGCTCGTGTTCCGAGAAGAGCGCCTTGGAGGACGGGACTGACAGCAACTGCACCTGTGGGGATTGCTGGTATTGGTGCTGCGGTTCTTGGATGGAGCTCTGCTGTGATCTCATGGCGTGCAACTGGAACGGGTGCACCGACTGCTGCCGGAGCAGCGACAAGAAATACCAGCAGCAACAACAGCAGCAGCCTCTGAACGACAGCCCAGTCGAGTACCTCCCTGGCTCTGAGCTGTACATCCCGCCGTGGGAAGAGCTCCAGAAGAAGAGCGTCGCTGACGAGAGTGTCAAAGACCTGGAGATGCAGCGCGCATGAGTATAAACTAACGAAGACTTCACTCTACTAGATGCGGGGTAATGCCGTGAGACGCACTCTCGATCCAGTAGCACGGCGCGAATGAACCGATCCTCCGCCAGAACGTGTCCTATGGCAGTGCAGAGCTCCAATCGTCCATGTGGACAGGCTGTCGTGCAGCCATCGTGTTGGTGGTGTCTGTTGCACATCAATCACATCGAGAGGTGTGCATTGCACGAACTGTTTGCACAGTATTCACATTAGAAAGGACCAGTGCTCAGATATTTGAAGTAAAAAGGTTCTCGGTGTGGTCCACATCGACTTCATGACACCTCTCATTCCGCCTGCATCTGGTTCAACTGCATCGTGTGCGAAGAAGAAGAAAGGCAAGGCGGAAGAGAAGAAGCGAAGAAGCAAGCTCCGTCTCGCTCGCTGTGCGTGAGTATCTGCCAGTGCGCGTGTGCATCTGTGTGTGTATAAACAGGAGAGAGAGGGCGAGTGACGTGCGCGTGAGTCCCTTAGCGTGACGCCATGGTGCCCATGTTCCTGCAGCGGTACGTGCACGTGGTGCTGGACGCGGTGCTGGGCAACTACGTGAAGAACATCGACCCGGACGCGCTCAAGATCAGCGTCTGGAACGGCAAGATCGAGGTGGAGGCCGTGGAGCTGCAGCCGGACGCATTCCCGCTCCCGAAGGAGTTCCAGCTCGTGAAGGGCACGCTCCACCAGCTGCGCATCGACATGCCGTGGACGAACCTCGCGAACCAGCCGATCCGCGTGGACATCGAAGACATGAGTCTGCTGCTGCAGGTGCGCGACGCGAAAGCCGATGCACAGCAGTCGCCTGGCTCGGAGACCGGCATGGACGACGACTCGGTCGATGAAGCCGAATTGGCGAAGAAGAAAGGGGAGAAGCTGCGCCGCAAGCGTGCGACAATGGACGCGATTGAGAAAGCCACGCAGTTGAACGAACGCAACGTGCAGCTGATCCGGGGCCAGAGCTGGACGCACAGCTTCTTCTTCAAGCTGCTCGTGAAAGTGCTCGATAATGTCCAGCTCTCGGTGCAGCACCTGCACTTGCGCTTGGAGGACAGCGTCTCGGACCCGAAGCAGCCGTACGCGGTGGGCATGACGCTCGAGTCGTTGATCATCAAGTCGGCAGACGAAGGATGGAACTACACGATGGTCGTGCGTGGCGACAGCAAGAACGACGCGCAGGAGAACGATGTGAGCGCCACGATCCTGCGTAAAAAGATGGACATCAACAAATTTGGGATCTACTGGTCGCTGCCGCTGGCGCCAGTGCCGCAGACGGTGCTGGACGACGGGTTTGCGTTCGCGAAGCTCATGCAGATGAACTTCTGGTCGCCGGACGCGCCGGTGATGGTCTCGAAGACGAACTTCCCTCCGCTTTTCCAGCCGCAGGACTACATCATCCACCCTCTGACCGTATCGATGAAGCTGACGATCAACGACGGGAACGCCAAGCTGCCGCTGACCCACCAAGAGCTCAGTGAGCGCGTGCTCTCGCGCCTCGGCACGCCCTGGATGGTGGAGACGATCAACGCGATCGGCGACGAGCCTTGGCGCGAGTTCCTGGACTCCATGCCGAAGCTCGCGGGCGACCGCAAGTACACGCTGGGCTTTGTGTTCACGGAGGCGTGGTCTGTTGCGCGCGACATGTCGGAAGAGGAAGATGTGATCCCGTCTGTGGACCAGTTCAAAATCGCGCTCTCGAGCTGTTTGCAATGGTCATCACAGGAAGTGGATCGACTGGAGCAGTGCATTGTCAAGTATCGCGATGCTGTCGTGCACGTCATGGAGGAAAAGAGCACATACATTGACGCAAACGCGACGGTGGACCAGGTGCGCATCTCGATCACGCGCAAGCAGTACTTGAGTGCGCTGTCGATGATGTCATTTCTGACGGTGAAGCGGCGTCAGGCACGGTACCTCAGTATTCGGCCAAAGCGGGTTCGCGTCAAGGAGAACCCAGCACTCTGGTGGAAATACGCGATTCAAGCAGTGCTTATTGACGTGAGAGAGCGACTCGCACGAGTGGACTGGGAAGCGTTGAAGAAGCAGAAGGAGCAGCGCAAGAGGTACATTGAGCTGTACCTGATGCTCGCTCACGGTGGAACCCATGCTGCGTCGTTGGTGTCAGCGGATGTGCGGAAACTCACGAAAGAAACCGCGATTGCAGAGATGGATGATCTCGAGTTTGCGATCGATACCAAGGACATCCTGCGGCTTCGTCGTGCTGCGAGACAAGAGATCGAGCAGAAAGAGCTCGAGAAGAAGCAGCAAGTCAAGATTGAGCAGCGGCGAAACCAGAACGACGCAAACGACAAGGTCGCACAGGGGATGCCGGCAGGAGCCGTGGAAGCAGCTCAGCCACCTCCAGCGAGCGCGAGTCTCTGGTCGTACGCGTCGTGGTTGACGAGAGCAGGAGCAGCAAATGCGCAATCGGGTGCGAGTTCCGGAAGCGAGTCAGCGTTGGAAGAGGTTCGCTGGAGCGATCAAGATACAAAGGATCTCTACGATGCAATCAATTTCCACCCAGAGGAAGACATCGAGAAAGACTCGTCGTCGAAAAAGAAGAGATCCGACGCGCTCGACGAGAAGAAGAAGAACGAGAAGGCGCAGAGCCAGGATCAGCAGCACATTTGGTATCGCTTCCAGTTGGGCTTGACGAAAGCAAGCTTTGGATTGTACCGAGATGACGATGTTGCTCGAGCACCGCGCACTAGCTCGTCTAGCTTTGCTCCTCTCTCCAGCGAGGCTGCTAGCAGTGACTGGTGTCCAAGACCTGTGTCAAGATGCTTGCTCCTGGCTTCGTTGGATGAGGTTGAAATCCAGTTTCTCGTGCGTCCGTCGTCGCTCGAGATGGGATTCCAAGTGCGCGACGCGTTTTTCTGTCAGGATCCGCAGCTCGCAGGAGGCGGGAGTATATCGCCGCGTATACCAGTGCGAGCGCACCGCGATTTCTTCCTTCAGCGAATGGACATGGATGAGGTGTTGCGGTACCATCCAGTGGGTGCTCGAGAGAAAATCAGCAGCGTGCGTCTCCGTGATTGCGAAAAGGAGCTTCCGTTGATGAAGCTCAGCATCGAGTCTCGTAGCGAAGTGGAGGAGCAAGAGCGGGATCAAGAAGCGAACGCTGCAGTCGTGTCCTCGAGCAGCTCACCGAAAATCTCTCGCTTTCTATTGATTTCGCTCGTGACGCAGCCGATCAAGTGCAACGTGAATCTGATGTATCTGCTCGATGTGTCGGCGTTTTTCACCCGCCCGCTGAATGTCGATCTCTCTGGCTTGGAGCAGAGTGCGTGGAAGAGAGCGCAGACGCTGCAGCGATACAGCAGTGCCCAGCTGCGTGAAGCTCTCGCTCGACGCACCCGCGTGGAAATGCAGCTTGACGTCATTTCGCCGCTGATCAACATTGTCGAAGTGCACTCAGAGTCCGTTTCGGCTGAGAACCAAGTGGGTTTGCTGGTGTTTTTGGGACATCTGCGCGCGAGCACCATCCGCCCGACGAAAGACCCAATGCCGCCGAGTCCACTCAAGATTGGCGCTGGGGTGGACGTTGAGGCGCTGGCGCAGCGCCAGTTTCTCATGAGTCCAGTCGGGCAGAACCTGTACGACATTATCGAGTTCAGCATTTCGGGCATCGAGGTACAGATCTTTGATGCCGACAGGAGTGGCAACGATGCGCAGTTCTGGTTCATCGGAGGAGATCAAGTTGGTGAAAGGTCCTCGTGGAACTACCTGTTGGAGAAGACATCGCTCTCATTCAGTTTCCACATGAGCGTTGCGCCTGACGATCCAACGATCCCACTTTTGAAGCTCTTTGGTGGTGTTGACAGCGTGCACCTGAATCTGTCGGCCGCAAACTTTCGGTCGTTGCTGAGTTTGCTTCATTCGTTTGGAGAGAACTTGACGACTTACTCTAAGCGCAAGATCGCCACTGTTGGTGCCAGTCCCGATGCACCGGGACACGAGAGAGTGAGACGCCATTCCCACGTCGGAACCTCTGGCTCGGATCCGACAACCAGCATGAACTCATTCGCAACAGCGCGCGAGATCCCGATCCGATTGGTCAAGTCCTCGTCGTATTTCACGTCAGCTCCGATGATGCGCCATGCACCAGACAGCTTCTACGGCATGAAGGGCAAAGAGAGTATCTCCGACACGAACCTGTACACTTCGTTTGCGAAAGCACTGGACCAGGAAAGAGAACGCGCGCGACGCAAAGAAATCGAGGACAAAGACTTGCTCAAGTTGTGGAAGCGTGTGATTTGCCAGTTGCAATTTGGCGTCGGCGAGGTTGTGCTCAAGCTTCAGATTCGCGACCAAACCAGCAGCTCGGAGAAGCTTGTTGTCATTCGCGCTGTCGACATCAGCACGCGTCTGAAAATGCGCACTTTTGACAGGAGACTGGAGTTCGCGCTCGGTACGTTTGCCGTCGAAGACATCCTCCGCAGTAGCTCCCCGCTTCACGCCTCTGGTGTGGTCGAGCGAAAGCGGTACCTGATGACCTCGGGTAGTTCGGATGTGAACCCAGATACTGGCTACACGGAGCAAACGGGCAAGCACTCCGACCAGCCACCAAAGTCTGCGGAGCAATTGATTCGCGTCGCGATCACGAGCATTGCGTCTGATGCTGAGCTTCCGAAGGACAAGTTGCTCTGGAGATACATCACGCACGATCCCGTGCTCATCTCCTCGAGCGACAACTCGATTTGGCAGGAGCCGCTCTTGACGAAGCTCTCTGTGGATGCAAGTCTGCGCACGCTGACGATCAATCTGTACCAAGACACGGTCGCGGAGATGTTTGTGTTTTTCTTCCAGCGCGATGAAGTCACTCCACCTCCAGCTGATATTTTTGACGAACAGGAGGATCTGGATGAGTTGTCGCACCCCAGCGCCAACTACATGACTGCGCCTTTGCTTGACGCGGATGAGGACTTGATTTCACCAGTTGGTGAGGACGCGAACGGAGGCACGCTGACACGGAAGTTTGGTGCGTGGGTCGCTTCATCTTTTATGGAGAGCCTCCCTGGGAGCAGTCCTGAGCGGATTCCTGTGAAGAGTGCCCAGCAGTCCCCAGAAGCGCCGGAAGAGCCAGAACAAGAGCTGGACGGGTCTCCTGCAAGCATCCAGCTGCGACTCCACGTGGACGGTCTGTCGCTCTTTTTGCACTTGGAAGACACTCAACGGCAAGAAGGCGTGCCGTCTGCGTTCATGAGCTTGACAACCGAGAAATTCTGCTGCTGTGTGCACAAGTATCCGCTGTACTTGGGCTTGTTCTCCTACTTGACGTCGCTCAAAATTTGCGACGTGTCGCTATCCGAGAAGCAGTTCCGCGAGATCATCTCGCACGCTCCAAGCGACCCGGTCGTGAGTTCGAGTGAATCCCCAGATGGATTCTCGTTTTCGGAGCGCAAAGGTGCTGAACCAGGACACATCCCGACACTTGAAGAAACGCTGCGGATTTTGGATGTTGTCCCAGCTGTGTTTTCGTGTGCAGCACAGTTTTACGGCGCCAACCATATCCAGGAGGCATGGCATCCAGGGTACTCGAACCGATTCTCGGTGCGCTTGAAGTCTCCGCGTATTCGATTTTTGTACAGTTTTGTGGACGATCTACGTCGCTATTTCTTCGAAGGAGAGCTGCTCAAGACAATCTTCGCAGTGTTGTTTCGCGAACGCGTGGATATGCTCTGGGAGGGTGATTTCCAAGGCGCGAATCTGAGCGGAGGATTTCCAGCGTCGTTGCATGGCGAAAGCCCAGCAAAGGAGAATCGCTTCCTCGGCTCCGATGTCGTGTCTATGTTTCCGCTGTTGGATATTCAGCTGACTGACGCTGTGCTGGAGATGCCACCGCATCGCATGTCCTCGGAAGCACTCGTGGTTCGATTTGACAAGTATCGAGTGAGCAACGAGCACGTGCTGGATTCGGTGCGTGAGATGGAGAATCGGATCGTGGCGAAAGTGTTGCTGAATTCGTCACTGACGCAGCTGAAGCTGAACCTGTCGACGTTGCGAGTTGTTTCGGTGATTCTCATGGACCCAAGCGAAGATGAGCAGCGGAAGCTGACTGGAGGCTTCGTAACGCAAAGCCTGCTCGCGTCGACGGATATCAATCTGTCGGTTGACTTTCGCACACGAGCAGCTATCAAGATCGATGTGAGGATGTCGCCAGTTCGTCTAGTGTGCAATCAGAAGCAGTACGCACTCGTGCTTCGCGTGCCTTTCCAGAACTTCCGTGAAAGCAGTCGCTATTACTTTAAGGCGCCGACCAGCAAAGCCAGTTTTTCGAGTCAAAAGGGAACACCGATAGTGAGCAAGCGCTCCGGTAGTGTCATCGCTGGCGGATCCGACGTCCAAGCGCAGAGCGTCATTTATGAAGAAGAGAAGTGCTACTCGGATATGGATGAAGACGACGAGCGCCATGTGCTTGTGAGCGTGAACATTCCCGAGATCTCAATGGAACTGCTCCAGGGTCAAGACGGGTACCATCCGTCTGTGAGTGGCGACCTCTACATGGCAGAGAAGGACAAAACAAACCAAGGCTCGATCTGCGTGCTCGATGTCACAGCGTACTATGGACGCGTAGACTACTGCCTCACGACTGGCCAGCTCGTGCTCGACGCAGATATCGAAGGCATCCACATCCGGGATTCGCGCATCGACTCCAAGATATCAGCTCCGTACCGTGACGTTGTGGTGTTTGAGCGCGGGTCGGACGGGAGATCCAAGTCAGTCTCGCTGCATTTCGTTCGAGCGACAGAGGTCGTGGATATTGGCAGCATCCGCATGGACTCGACTTTCCTCTCGTCATCGCAAACGAATCACGCATTCCCCGAGAAGCAAAAGTACGCTGCCTCTGCGTCGCCAAAGTCTCCCAATGACGTCTTCAAAACGATGCGCACTCGGAGTCCGGTGCGAACACTGTCGTCGAGATCACTGTTCAAGTTTGCTAGCCCGGCAAAGCCGAGTCGAAGACACAAGGAGTCGCTGAACTCGGTTTCGTCTCATAAATCGCGCTCTTCTGCAGCCCCCACCAGCGCGCGCAGTGGCGACGACGTGATGGCACACTCTTACGGCCAAGCAAGTGCTGTGAGCTCGTCTGATGGCTTCGTCGGCAAGGAAACGCGAATGGATCTGATCTTGGATGTCATCGGGTTCCGAGTGATCCCATCCAACATTTACAGCAACGTGCTGCGGTTTTTGGAGGTTTCTTCTCAGAGTTGGGGCAACGGTGAGAGCGGTGAGTCGTATGTACCTTCGCCCTCGAGATCGAGTGCTGTTGCTGAGTCTGCAGCTTCAAGCGCGCATGTAAATGGAGATGGGAACGGAGCCGCGGACGTGTCTGAAGCGAGCGAGCCTTCCGAGCTTCAGTACAGGAAAGTCGCGTTGCAACTGAATCTTGGACCTTCGGCGCTGCTCCTAGTGGAAGATCCAACGAAGGACAAATCCCGCGCACTGATGCTGTCGTGGGAAGCGACAATCTCGCTCGAGTTCTTGCAGCAGCTTGGTGACCAGGAGGTGCAGACTACAAAGAGCAGTCAAAGCCACAACCAGCTTCAGCTTCGCACAAACATCAACAACATCCATGCGACATCGCGGATATCGGACGATAGCATCTGGGCTGCGTCAAACATCTTCAACGCAGCGACAGCAGATTGCCTGAAGCCGATCGATCTGGAGCTGGTGCTGCATGTCGATCTTGTGAACAAGTTTCTTCGCTTCCGCACAAAGTTTGATCGAGTGATGGAGCTGCGCTTTGGGTACTTGGACTTTTGTACAGCGGTTGCGGCGCTCGAGAACATCTTGCGAAGTCCGTGGGAAGTTGCAGAGACCGCTGAGCTGAAGGCGAGGAAAAGGACGTCGTCCGGGTCATCGTCGTCCTTGATGTCGCTTGGAAACGGAGAGAGCGAGGCAGATGATTTCGGCGAGCAGCGAAGCACGTCTGCGTCGTCTCTTCGCGGCAGTAGCTTCTCGCTGCGCAACCAGTCCAGTTCTTCGTCCCTTCTGTCGAAATCACAGGGTGAGCACAAAGGAAGCCCGGCGTTGTATGGAAGAACACTGATCCACTTGGTCTCCACCAGCGTACGCGGTCGTCTCCAGTCGCGTCCTGTCGTGGGGCTGTACAACTCGCCGTGGCGCAAGCGCTACCTTGTGCTCCCGTACACTTCTCAGGAGCGCAACATGGTCGAGGCAGTTGCATTCCGGATCATTCCAGCACCAGGAAGTCGACGTGTAATTGGCGACCAAGTCTACTACGGCGACCGCATTGTGCTGGAAGCAGTCACTGCGTCAACGGATGCTGTTAGCTCAAACAAAGATCCGAAAGAAGCGTCCCCTTCGAAAACGCCGATCCATTCGTCCTCATTTTCGTCCTCAGCGTCACTCCTGATTAGCAAATACGACCAGCTCGGTGCGAACGGGTACTTGGGTCCGGATGGGAGTGCTGGCGCTTTTGAAACGACGATCTGGAAGCACGGGAGCTCAATGTTCAACTCTGATCGAAGCGTGATCTACGACAAGGAAATGGTTGTCCTCGAAGAAATCACGCTCTATCGCGCGTTCAACAAAGCAAAGAGCAGTGCGGCGCGGAAGCAAATGAGCTCGTCGAAGAGCAAAGTCGATAGCGAGAACGCAGCAAGCGCAACTGGAGGTGAAGGTGGCGGTTACCTGATGTTCAACGGTGTCGGTGATGCGCCAGTTCCATTCGCGTTGTCGCTTGTGTCAAGCGAGTCGTGGGGGGAAGCAAGCGACGACGAAGAAACCCAAGAAGCCACAATGGAATCTCCTGCAGAGAAACAGCAAAAGAGCGACCCAGTCAAGAAACAATCGACGACGGCTCAGATGTCGATTCTACAGAATCTGAAGATCCTCGAGTTCACGCTTCCAGGAGTGAACGCAACAATCGTGAACGATTTCCATAACATGCTGCTCCCGCTGCTGCATTTCCGCATCGGGATGCTTCATGCCGATGTTCGCGGTCGATTCGAAGACAAGTTTACAGCGCTGGCGAGTCTGCGGTTCGGCATCCAGGCGTACAACTCGCAACTTGCTGTGTGGGAGCCAGTTGTCGAAGACTTTGATGTGAGCATGGCGTACCACGGCAGAGGCGGCGTGTTGTGTGACTTCTGCATGTCGGAGCGGCAAGAAGTGTCCCCTTCCGGGACAGTTTTGCGCTGCGATGGAATCCCAAAGTGTCTGTTTCGATCGTCTCGCACTGAAGTGTTTGCGGAAGCGGCAGGGCATTCGTGGGAGTCCAAGCACTTTATCTACCGCGAGCTGCTCAGTCAGACGGACGACCACACTGCGAAGCAATCGAATACGTTCTTGCTGGTCATCAAGAAGGACTTCAACGTCAACGTCTCCAGAAACGTGATCAACGTGCTGTTCCACTTCATGGCGCTGATCTCGAAGGCTGCAACAACCGATGAAGCGCTTCAAGCTCGGCTTGGACCGTTCATCTACGTTGACAACCAGTCGGGTATCCCATTCTTGGTGGCAACACATTCATCTTCATCGGTGATTGCGCCTCCGCCTTCAGGATCACCAGAAAACCCGTACATCGCGTCTGAAAGCGGCTCGTTCGACGTCCCAACTGCAGTGCCTTCATCTGGTGGTGACACGGATGAGAGCGTGGCGCACGCGGAAACGACAGCTTTTCAAAACAGTGCGTGGGGTCGTCGGCGTCTGTCGACAATGCTCAATGACATCTCGTCGTCTCGAACCAAGTGGCTGAAGGTGAAGAGTGGCGAGCGGATCGCGACGGACATTGTCGCGCACGAGACGCCAGCGGGTTCGGTGACATCGCCATTGAGGAGACTGCTGTGGCTGAAACCGCAGTCGGTATCTCGGTCTCATTCATCCGGCAAAGCGATCCCAGTCCCAATCGGCTACTCGAATCGCTCGTATCTCTATCTTGAAAGCAACAACGGATCGCACGATGTCTGGCACGGTGAGAGCGTAATTTGCGAGACGGTGGCAGAGCAGGGCACGCTCGTGCTGCGTCTTCGCGGGAAAGTGCAGCTGACAAACTACCTGGATGTCCCGATCCAGGTCATGTACAATGAAGAGCGAACGGAGGTCATCGCTCCAGGTGGCCAAGCGGCGCATTACATCCCGATCCAGTTTGTAGATAAAGGCACGATTTCGTTCTGTCCATTGCTCGGGAACGGAAAGCTACAGAAATCGTCGCCGCTGTCGATCGGATCGTTGCTGAAGTCAAACCCGGTCAAGCCAAAGAAACGAAGCCACCAGCAGCAGATCGGGTCGCTGGAGTTGAGAAAGGCGCTTACTTTCTACTGGGACGCTCACCCTACCGTGGAAAGCTCCCGTTTCGTGGCACCAGGATCCGATGAAGCAGTGGACTTTACAGGTATCCCGCTGCCTCCTTTCCAGCTCATTTTGACAGCGACGAGAAAATCCGAGCGCCACGAAACGATGATCTCTCTGCGCGCTCCGATCGAGCTGGAGAACCTGATTCCGTACGAGATTTCCTTCCGCACCGCGTGTCTGGTAGGTTTTGTGTGTGTGTGTGGTTGTTTAGGAGTTTTTTGGGGGGGTATGTTGTTGAGTGAGCAAGGAACGATGCTAACTCTCTTGTGACCTTGTTTCTACAGAAATCGGATGAAGACATCGGTTGGGTTGAGAAGAATCCAGCATCTTTTCCTGGAAGTCACGGCAACATCCCATCTGGAAGCTCCGCTCTTATTTCCGAGTTGGAATTGCTCGCCGATGGGTTTGACAATGACGAACTGACCGAAGTGCCGTCCGTGGTCGCGCTCAGTCTCGCAATCCCAGAGATCAGCCTTGCAGCTTACTCGGCGTGGTCGTCCCAGCGATTCGTGTACGGATGCAGTTCGTTCTGCGAGAGACTGGAGCTGTCCATGAGTGGTGGTGGCGACGAATCAGGAGGACTCCTTACGAACAAGCTGACCATTTGTGTGGAAGTGGTGCAGTTGGAGAAGCTGCGCACAAAGGCACTGAATGTGTTGTGTCCGGTTATTTGCCGCGTCTTCACGGAGTACTGGCTCATCGATCGCACTTCACTGTCGCTTTCGTTCTACACGGCAGACGGCTATCGCATTCCCTCGAACCACAACCTGTCGATGACAGGCGGCGCAGCCTCGGGCACAGATAATACCCAGAAAGTGTCGCTCTCAGTGTTCTCAAGTGAAAGCAAGCAGCATGTGTCAAAGATGAAAGTCGGCATCAAAAGCAGTGGCGACGAAGCTGAGGTTCGCTCCGACGCCTTTGAGATCAGCGCTGTAGGCGTGCGTGGCCAGATTTTGGTTCCAACGCACCGTCGTGGCGAGTCGCGCAACCTGCTGTCAACGATCTTGGAGCTTCCGTCGGGAGCGTCCAAGGCGACGTCTTTCAAGCAGTTTGAGTTTGGCGTCACGATCGAACAAGGTCCCAGCAAGTTCTCCCGATCGAAAGTGGTGACGCTCGTGTCTCGGTACTACTTCGTGAACACGTCGCACCGATTTGATATCCACATTCGTCAAGAACGAAATCCGTCAGCGGATGCGATCTTAGTGTTGAAGCCAAAGGAAAGCAAGATTTTCCACTGGAGCGACTCGCGACTGCCCTCTCGCGTTCAGATCCGATTTGTTCAGCCTGGTACCTCGCCTGCGAGCTCGAACCTGTCCTCTCTCTCGCAATGGAGTTCGCCGTTTGAGCTGTCGTCTGTTGGCAACTTTGTGCTGAAGCTGAAGAAGAACCTGCAGCCTGCTCCTGCGTATTTGAAGGACTGCTACGAAGCGATCGCCGTGGCCGAGATGAAGGAAGAAATGGAAGACTACATGAATGAGGATGGGTACTGGAACTACGACTTTATCGAAGCGGAGCACATGATCGCAGGGGGAATGCAGCTCCATGTTGCAGTTGAGCTGCACGACCCATCGTTTTTCGTGTACTTGGAGGAAGGGGCATACGATTCACTGCCGCACATGGGGCAGAATCCCGCGCTGATTGACGAGAATCGATTCCAGAACAAGGAGAGAGAAGGTTTTGTTCCGTACAAGATCAAGAACGAGTGCAGCGACTATGAGCTTGTGGTCTGGCAGAAAATGGTGACAAAAGACGACCGAGGCAACGTGCTGATTGGCTATGAAGGCGGGGAGCAAGTGCTGCCGTTCCACACGATCGACTATGTTCCGTACACGTTCTCTGCGGTTCCGACTGTGTTTGTTCAAGTCCAGAAGGTCTCTGGTCTGAAACGTAAACACAAGAAGAGTGCGTCGAGAAACAAACTCGCGGCAAACAATGGGCAGCCTTCTTCTGCACCTGGAACAAGCAACGAGCTCCAGACTGTGGTGATTGCCAACTTTGAGGCGCAGCTGAACAAGCTGCATCGTCTCCCAACGCTTGAGCTCGAAAACGACGGCAAAGTGAGGAAGAGGCTGTGGGTCGAAGTGCTGCTGGACCAGGCGACCAAGACGCTTCAGGTCACAGACATGCTGCCTGGGGTGTCCGGGGAACACAAGCGACGTCGCCGCTCGAGTTTACTGCGTAGCTGGAAGCGATACAGTTCTTCGATCCTCTCGATTTCCCACTCCATTGCAAGTCGGATGCCGAAGCAGGAGCATGCGACGCCGAAGAATCTTGCGTTTGCTAAGAAGAAGCAAGTGCGTTTTGCCGAGGAGAGTCTTGAAGAAGAGGAAGAAAAAGAAGAGAAGACTGAAGAACGCGTTCACTCGGAAGTGGAAGAGTCGAAAGTGGACGCTATGAGCGATCTCGCATCGCTGTCGCCTGATGTCACGCTCGAAACAAAGCCACCACCAGCACGGTTTGCCATTTGCGTCAAGATCGTGGATGTCTTGTACCTGGAGGAACTGTTCAAGAGGCGAGGAAAAGCAGACTTTGGGTCGTGCCAGCCATTCCTGTACTTCAATTTGAAATGTGGAGCAAGTGTCGGGGCTCGAAGCAAACTGGTGCCGCAGCGAGCGGCAGTGTTTCCGCGATGGGTGCCGTCGCAGGAGTCTTCTTCGCTGCTGAGTCTCGTCATCAATGACGAAAAGGAGTCAGCTAAAGCCCCGAATGCTGTCATGAACGTTCAGGTGCGTGAGTCTGACAAACTGCTGTTTGGGTCGTCACTCATGGCAGCAACGGAGATCCCTCTTCAGGAGTATCTGAGCGTGGTCAAGCTATCGCAAGACACAGGAGGAACCTCAGTGCTCCCAGAAGTGCAGGAGTATCTCGTTCCGATCGATATTCCGATGGAGGTCGGGGGTGTACCGTTTGAAGAAGGTAATCGCGCAATGATCAAATTCCAGATCTCCTGCCAATTCATTCCGTCGACAGCCGAGAGCGAGTCGACACTTGAAGGGCTGAGAAGCGCGCTGGCGGATTTCTCGATGAAGAAAGAGCTCGAGTATCTGATCAGCTCCAAGTCCCGACTCAAGATTCTGCTCGAAGGCGAATCCGTGGATGTCACAACGGGTCGTGATGGTGTTTTCTCGAATCGTGACAGAGCAGGAGGCGGTGGAGCCTCAGCAACTACTACTACTACTTCTACCGACAAGTCTGCTGCTCCTCCTCCAGCGTCGAATCTAACTTCAGCTGGTTTGACAGCGAGATCGGTCGAAGAGCACTCGCGCCGCAGTACGAGCCACCGAGACTCGACGCTATCTGTGACGACTGACGATACGACAAGCGACTTTGGATCCGAAGATGCCAACGATGAGAAACGGTTGACAGCGGTGCTGGTTGGCGTCTCAAATCTCCAAATCCCACCGAATTTGCTTCGTGACAACGCCTCTAAGCGGCATGCGAACGACGACACTGAGCCGAAAGTGTACTGCACCATCACTTACAAGGAGTCGACTCGATCTGCTGCATCTTCGATCGCAAAGACGTCTCAATACTCTACAGCCGGTGACGACGGGGATGCGCCAGCGAAGACGGCGACCCGCTTAGAGCAAGTTCGGACGCACGAGTTCCCAAAAGGTCAGTCCTTGGGATTGGATCTCGTGTACAGAACTGGTCGCGTGCTGGTGCAAGGAGTTGCGTGCGACGGACCATGCGGTGCGCTGATGTTTGAAGGAAAGGTTCGCATTGGCGACACGATCGTGGCTGTGAACGGCAAGCCGATCGTGAATTTGCACCGGGAGGCATCATTTGGCGTTATTGAGAAAGCGCTTCAGCCGGATGGAAGTCTGGATATCACCGCGAGCAACACGTTTTCGCTGTCTTTCCTCTACCAACCAGTGGTGAAGCGTCCTCGAAACAGCTCTAGTCCAGGACGGAAGAGATCGAATCCGAGCACCCTGGGCGAAGCGCCACCAAAGGCTTTTGATGCAGAGTGGAATCGACGAGTTGAGTTCACGGAAGTGGTCAAGAGCGACTCTGACGCGAGTGCCAACCCTGGCGACGATCGAGTGCTGGTTCGTGTGTATTTGCGCAATGGGACAGCGGATCATGGACTGTCAACCGCTCAGGAGCCGAGTGTGGTGCCATTTCTCTATTTCTTTGGCGACGACAAGATGATGGACCATTTGGACCACAGCAAGCAGGACTCTCGCTTCGATGTGCTCCTCGCTGAATGTTGGGTGCCTCTGCCACCGAGTAGCCCCGAGGCTTTCCAAGCGGCAGCGGCAGACCCCGTGGGATCGACAGAAATTCCATTCCATGAGCGGATTTGTGCGCTGTATTCCCCTCAGACGCCATCGGAACATGAAGCGAGTGTGATTGAAATGGTTGGACAGCTGCGTCTCGCACTCAAGTGGGATCTCATTAACCCAAACAGTGCGAACCAGAACGCCGACGAGCTGAAGTTTTACGTCCAGCTTGAAGTTGCTCGCGTGTGCTTGTCGATTGTGGACGATGCGTCCAGATCTGCTGTGATCTCGGGCGTTCCGCAGCAGCCGCGAGAGGTGCTCTGTATTTCACTGTCAGATCAGAATGCGTCGGCTGGCATCCAGATGAGCTATGGGCTCACCTCGGAAGGCAAGCATGTCGTGAACGCACGCGTCGGCCATTTCCAGATCGATAATCAGCTGCTGGACACGAACTACCCGGTCATGCTGTCTCCAATTCGTCTTGTGGACTACCAACAGCTGCACCGCGGCTTTGAAGGAGCAAAGGACAAGGATGGCGCCTCGGTCGACGCTGGACCAATGCTCTTGCCGACGTTCCAGCTCATGAGCGTGTTCAGTCGAAAGCCGAACCTGGTGCAGTTTGAGTACATCTTTGGACAGCTGCAGGAGCTCGAGATCAAATTGGAAGACTCGCTATTGGTTGCGCTGGCTCAAGCGTTCAGCGGCGTCAAGTGGCCGACAAGCAACAGCGACAACTCGGATCGACACGAAAAGCACGAGAACTCGTTCAGCCAAGTGATGTCGTCGAATCTCGCGCTGCACTTGCTGGAGAAGGACTGGTCTTCACGGATGGCGATCCTGTCGACAAACACGTCGGCAGCATTAGGTGGGGGTGGTGGCAGCGGCGCCAACATGAAAGTACTGCTCAGATGGCTGCTGCTGTGTCCAGTGAAGGTGAACGTGACGTTCACGAGCACAGCTGACCGCTCTCTGCTGCTCTCTCTGGTACGTTTCGTGTTCTATGTTTTGCTTTGAACTGTGCCTCGTGCTGACAACCAGCTGCATCTTGTTTGGTGTGTCCAGCTCTCCCCGGACCTGTACTCTGTGCTCAGCACTCTGATCAGCGCAGCGGCGGCTTTGGTGTCGAACCTCGACAAGGCGCCGATCAAAATCCCAGAGTTCTACGTCGAGAACCTGCTGGAAACAACCCACACGCTGGCATTTTACGCGATGCAGCACTATCTGCACCACGGACTGCGGAGTTGGTACAACATCATGGGGTCTGTGGACTTTCTGGGCAACCCGATTGGACTCGTGAGTACGCTAGGCACCGGGGTGAAAGATTTCTTCTACACGCCAGCTCAGATGCTCCTCGAGGACGAGAAAGGACTCCGGATTGAGAATCTGCGCACAGGAATGACAAAGGGATCCAAGAGTCTACTGCGAAACACAGCGGTGGGTATCTTCCACACAACGGGCAAGATCACCGAGACACTCGGAAAAGGCATCGCGATGCTCGCGATGGACGAGCAGTACAACGTCCAGCGCCAGCGCCAATCGTCCAAGCAGATCAAAAAGATCAACGACCTCGGTGACGCGATCGCAGAAGGTGGCAAGGGACTCGCGGGAGGAGTCTGGGACGGCATCAAAGGCGTCGTCGCGGCACCCGTGCGCGGCGCTGAGCGCGATGGCGCCAGTGGATTTGTGTTTGGAATCGGAAAGGGTTTTGCAGGTTTGATCGTGAAGCCGACCGCGGGCTTTTTGGATCTGCTTACGAGTTTGTCGCGAGGCGCGAAGACAAGTGCAGAGGCGATCGATGGTGCAGACCACGACTTTGACACGGCGACGCGCTTCCGCCTCCCGCGACGCGTTTGGTGAGTGGTGTTTTCTTGTTTGTGTATTGGGACTTGACGTTATGGTCAGCTGTCGCTGACAGATCTTCTCGTGTGCTAATGTTGTTGTCAGCTCGGACGGAGTGCTGGTGTCGTACTCAGAGGTACGGACAAGATCTCGTTTGCTGTTGCGTGTGCGAGATATGCCTCTAACTGTGCTGCATTGTATTCGGAAACCACAGCGTGAAGCTACTGGAAATGCGATTCTCTTGCTGACAGCATTGGATGCGACGGACGAGTATGCCTTTCATTGACAGTTGCTCGAGTTGCGGATTTTGAGCGAACTAACCCTCCCATTTGTGATATTTGTAGATATGTATACCACGTCTACTATGGACTGGAGCCGCTTCGTGGATTCGTGCTGCTCACGGACAAGCGAATTGTTTGCCTGAGCGCCAGCAGCGGGCAGAAAGTGTGGGAAGTAGCGCTCGACTCGACGTTGCAAGTCGAAGTGGCGGGGAAAATGATGAAGGTCAGTCAGTCGTCGGCTTCGCACAAGACGTACAGCATCGAGTGCGACGAGGAGATCACGGCGACGAACTTCCGCATCGCAGTGGACTCGGCGCGCGTGGATCTTTCCGCGACGCGCTACTTGCTGCTGAACCTCGAGAAGAATCAAGAAGAAGCGCGGAATGGGTCAAGCGGCGGCGGACGCGGTGGTGGCGGTGCGCTGGTCGACTTGGCGCGCAGCGAAGAAGAACGCACGGACTTGCACTTGCTGATGGAGAACGTGCAGGACACGATGGTGACTGGGTTGAAGGAGCAAGATCTGCGCGCGCAGCCACTGCGATCCGTGCGCGTGGAGCTGTGCCACCTGGAGAACAAGGACGCGCATGCGCAAGTGCCGAGCCGAGCGATTATATCCTTTTCCTTCCACTGAAATCATGGTTGTTGCGCGTCATCAAGTGTGCAGCAAGCAGGCGGAACGATACGAGAACCAGTGGTGGGTGTTCCTTGACCTATAATCTTTCTTTGCTTTTTTCTGTGGGTGGTGCACGACAGGCTGCTTTCGTTCACGGTGTTCCAGATCCAAGTGTATGGGGGGCCGTACCAGTGGACCGTGTACCGTCGGTTCAGCGAATTCCGAGACCTGCTCGCTGAGCTTGAAGACGCAGGGTATGCGATGGAGTCGCTGCCGCCGCTGCCGCCGCGCACTTTTCTCCCGAGCACTCGCGATTCCGTGGTAGGTGATCCTGAACTACATACAAGCTTCAAGTGTTCGATATCGAAATTGGCTGCTTGGTGTTGTTGTTCTACTGACTGCGTCGTTTCTGATCAACTAATATGATGCTGATGAACCCAGGCCAAGTCGCGCCAGGATGCGCTGAGCATCTTCCTCCAGGCGGCCATCATGCACTCGTCGATCAGCCGAAGCGCGCTGACGCTCGAGTTTTTGACGCGTGAGGCTCAGGAAGTGCGCATCAGTCTGCCGCCGCTGTCACCTACAGGAGCTGCCGATCACGATTCGTCCCAGCGAGGCGAAGACTCATCGTGATAAAACGAGGAACCCAAGGGCAAAAATCGGCAGAAACAATTCGAAACCTCGGAGCAAAAAAAGATGAAAGCTCCAGAGCTGGAAGGTGTGGAGTGGTGGGTGCTTAAAAGTGAAGCCTGAGTTTGTGCGAGTCAAGGCATGCTCAGGTGATATGTGCAGCAAAATATATGTAAGTGTATGTGCGAACGCATGGAGATATGGCGACAGACAACTGGATGAGTGAAAGCTCAGGGAATGGTGGAGACCGACCCTTAAGAAAGCACCACAGCATCGTTCATTTGGAGTGAAGAGAGAGAGAGAGAGAGTCGGCGCAGCGAACTCTGAAGTTTCGCCGTTTCCAGTTTTCAGTTTCCAGGAGGTGCCTCCATGAGCAACCGAGAGAGCGCCGACGCCAATCGTGCCATCCCGCCCTTCTTCCGCCGCTGCTGCTGACGTTCGCGCTTGTCCCGAGCCCCACTCCCTCCAGGCTCGCAACCCGTCCGTCCACGTAGCGTTTGCGTTGATTGACTGGCATGCAGACGTGGCTCGCTTGGACGTGGGACAGTCACACGCCATCATCACCTTGTCAGTCGGCCAGTGCCTTTCGTCTCAGCGGCAAGGTACCTGCTTCCTGGATAGTCGGCCATCAAGAGGCGCACGCAGAAGAAAGCAAGATCCCCTGATACGATTTTCATGATTTGCGAAGGCGAGCGAGTGCGTGATGTTTGTTACCGCAAGCAGGTTGCAGTCCAGGTCAACAAAGGAACGCCGCTCATCTCGCTCATTTCCATCGTCACTCAGAGAGAGAATGTTCCATCTTCGTGTCAAGTTGATGCGCACGGACAGGCGCGCGCTCGCTGTGGACTTTGCGTCGTCCACATGCGATCCACTCTGCTCATGATCCGCGCTGAACTCACGCGCCTGGTTGGAGCCTCACACAAACATCCATGCTGTGAATGGTACGCGCACGCAGAGGCGACGCTTGAGCCGCCAGCATCATCAGCAGAAAGGAACGACAGACGCAAAGCACCGAAAGAAAGTTCCCAACTGGTTTCGCCCGCGTTTCACTCTGCCTTCATCAGGGTCTGTCGTCAGTCAGACGCCAGTCACTCGATCAGATCACGCACTCGACCAGTCGACAAGGCAATCAGTCAGCCCGACAAGATTTTCCTTCTGCTGAATCGATTTTATTTCATTTGGACTCAAAGCAGCTCTCCACAACCTAAAAGACCTGCTGATGTCAACTGCGTTTGTGGGTGCCTCTTCGTATATAAGAGCATCAAAAGCGCAGAACCTCAGGATAAAGTAGAAAATAGAAGGAAACCCATACGATAGAAGAAAAAATAATGTCGAAGGGCTCGGCAGAAAGGTCTTTAACAGCAGGACGCAGAAAGTGTGTCTGCTCTCGACACAAATCGACCTAAAGTGAATGATACTTCCACAAATGGCCAGCTTTTTGACAGGTTTTTGATACAAAGCATCGGTTTGTGCTGAAACTCGAAAATGGTACCAAATGTGGCACACCTGACTTTAGCGACACTGCACGATAGTGGGTGCTGAGTTCAAGTGTAGTCCGCCCTTCATGGCTGCCCTGTCTGCTCAAGTGACAGGCAAAAACTACAAAGCTCAACCATTTCCCACCAATCAGGACGCTGCCTTTTCCGCTTCAACATTTGGTCCACCCCACCCAGACTTCGAATATCTATAGTCTTTGATCAGCAGTTGCACTATTTTCCAGCTTTTCAAAAGGTACTCTCAGCTGCAGTAGCAGTACTGCGCACCCCTCCCTCCCTTTTGATTTGCGCCGTCCCCTGCTTCTCCGTCTATCGACAAAGCACGACGACACAACCACATGAGCGGCGAACGAACAACACGCTTGTATTGTTTTCGAGTGTGGCAAGTGCGTCTGTTCTGGCGAGCTGCCTGGGTCTGTCAGCGAAAGGTGGATCACGCCCCCTTCTTCTTCTCTTTTCGAGTGTCCTTGCGATCCACTCCCAGTCACTCACTCACTTTGCATCTTACGCCGTGCTACTCACACTCGCCACCCGCCTATCCGCCACCACCAGCAATGACGATCTCCACGCGCGTGAAAGCCCAGCTCTTCGCCACGACCCCGGCCAACCGCGAGCAGCTCATCCGACTCCCGCCGACCTCGGCCAAGCAGGGCGGCGTCGTGGTCGCGCGCTACATCCCGAGCATGGCGAGCTCGCTCTCGCCCTCAGTGGCGCAGAAGGTGATCAAGACCTGGACGAAGCAGGAGCACGACCTCTTCCTCCAGGGTCTCGAGCTCTACCCGCACGGACCCTGGAAGAAGATCGCGGACTTCATCGGCTCCAAGACGGCGCGCCAGACCATGGCGCACGCGCAAAAGTACCGCCAGAAGATCGCGCGCCGCCAGCTCATCTGGAAGACCGCCACGGCGGCGCTCAACAACCACAACATCAGCCGCTGCCAGAGCCCCGTGACCTCGCTGGGAGCAGCCAGTCAGCACCTGTCCATGATGGCTTCGGGACAGCACGGCTTCATGGGCATGTTCCACTCGAGCCTCGACTTTGGCACCATGTCGCTGCACGGCTCCTCGGCGAACAGCACGCCCGACACGAGCGACGACGAAGGCAGTTGGTCGCCGGACTTCATCACCAGCACCAGCAGCTCAAGAGGACGACCGCACCTGGGCAGCGGAGACTTTGGAGCTGAGGCTCAGCAGTCTCAACAGGCTCCGCAGACCCCGGAGCAGCTCTGCGAGCGGGGCCACGTGTGCGTCGACAGCACCAACTGCGACAACTGCTTCTTCGAGCACGAGATCCTGCCCATGCTCGTGCAGATGGACACCACGGGACTCGGCGATCTATGAAGACGAGGATCCGACGGAAGGCTTCTGTCTTCGACGAAGCGCCTTGCACCAAGTGCGAGGACCTCTTATAAGCGCGAGGCTGCTCAAGCAGTCGCGACACCCACCCAAAAGGGAATGCTACTACGAGCACCACTCGACCGAATGGCTCGACGAATACAGTAGCCTCCTGGTGTATTACTACTATCGAAAGGTCCCAAGTGATGAGGACTGCAGCTTCATACGTGTAGGTCAGTTACGTTATATCCCACAGACGCAGTCCGAGTACTGCAGCTAGATGTGACACCAAGAGAGAGGAAGAGCCGCAGCGACGACCACCAGCCTCTCCACTTTATACCTAATGCACAAAAGCAAATCAACTCAACGAACGGTCTGCTGTCTCAATAGGCGTCACGCAATCGACAAGGTCGCAGTAGCCAACAACTGAAGATGATGTAGATGTCGGACCACCTTCGCATTTCATTAACCAAAAGTCCACTTTATTTGTTGGTTTCGCGTTGCGGGTGCTCGGAACCTTTGCTTGGATCTTCGTTGCCCATCAAATGCGATCTTTGCAAGTGTCGTTGTTTCACCTTGTCGATTCGCTTCTTTGAACTGCAGACTCCAGCCTCAACGAAACCTTTCGCCGTCTATCAGTCAGTGAGTTAGGCGGAGTCCGTTGAGCTGCTTGTAATAATAGACAGTGGGGATCACTCAGCAGATGGCGAGAGGATCTTCGTGGACTGGAGCATGCGCTCGTAGGTCGGACAGAGGTGGTCGAGGATCATCTTGTTCGAGAGCACGACGCGACTGAACTCGTCGTTCCCGACTTCCACCAGCTCCACTTCTTCCTCAGGCGCCAGCGGTGTCGACGGCGTAGCCTCGTCGCTCGCCTGCGAATCCGTTCGAGCCACACGGTTGAGGTACAAAATTCGCCCAGGAGGGAAGAGCGGGTCGTGCAGCAGCTCGTTGTCATCCGCACTTGCTTCACCTTCTGGTTCTGCTTCGTCAACTTCGTCAGATCCATTCGCGATACTCGTCAGCAGCGGATCTTCCATGATCGAGTCGCCGTCGCCTTCTTCTGCGTCGGGCTCGCTTGCATCGTACTCGCTCTCTACGTCCAGCGCGCCGCCGACAACTCTGCATTTGAAACAACCACGAAGATTGAGTGAGCTTAACCACACCGGCAAATTCAACTCCGCAGCAGTGAACATCTGTACGTTCCAATGGACTTACGGCTCCGTGCGGAAAAAGTGCGCGAGATCGACCACTTCGGCTTTGAAATCTTGAAACATCGAGTCGACCGTGTTCGCCACAGGAATCGTCGACACGGTCACCTTTTGCGCACTGCTGGCAAAAGACTCGGCGCTCACTGCGATCTCTTCCTGCACCGCGTCGATTTCGTTCTGGATCCGCGACGAAATCGCCTCGGCTTCGACTTTCACAGTGTCGACGTAGCCCGTGACATTCGACGACACGGTCTCGGTCACTTGCGTCCTGTTTCATTCATGCACACCAGTGCTAGTCAGCAAAGCCCTATGGTGTGTCAGGGCTCTCGGCGTTTCTAAAACGTACATTTTCCCCTTGACTTTGGTTTTCAGCAACTCGGTGGCTTCATTGATCACACTGTTGATTCGATCGCGGAAGAGCGCCAGCTGCGGGGTAACTGGAGTAGTTGCGCCATTCCCGTCACCTTCACCACCGGTAGTGACAACAGCATCAGACGATGGCGACGACGACGTGTGCTTGAGCAGCCTCTTCGACTCGCCGATCAATCGCTCCAGCTCTTCAGGCTTGTTGACAGCAGCAGAGAGTCTCTCGAGTGCAAGGACGCTGGCGTCGAGTTTTTGCCACAGGAATGGGAGCTCTACAGGACATAACAAGACCGGATTACTATTGTCAGACAACGATTTCGCACAACACTGCAATGCAGATAGACAGACACAACTCGAATCGAGAAACGTACTCTGCTTGTCGTCAGTCTTGAGCAGGCTCTGGATGAATTTGATGTGGTCGATGGAGATCTTGTCCGTTCGGAATTGAGACAGAGTCGAATCGATCGACGAAGTCACAAGGCGATCGATGTCATTCGACAACTCCGTGATGTTCTGCAATCACAACACAAGGACAGCATGGACACACACAAGTCAGCGCGCCACCAGCAGATGAGAGTACCAGGCATTCAGGACACTGACACTCACCTCTGTCGCCAGCTTTATCATCCACAACAGCAGGATCAAAGAGAGAGAGACACAAACACACGCAGCGTTTGTTAGCCAAGTCACCACTCGCATACGTCAGGACTAAGGCAAGCAGCGTACCCGTTTGACTTTGTCGATTGTCTCGATCGCCTCGTTCTGCTGCTTGATCGACAGCTCCTCGAATTTCCGGATCGCGCGGTAGATCTGGTCGATTTTCTCGTCTTTTTGCCTGGCGACCAGGGTTGTCTGCTCTTCAACCTCATCCGACACGATCTGCTTGAGCGTGTTGCGCCAGTCGAACGTCGACACCTCGCCCTGCAGTTTGTGGATCGAGTGCTGGTGCAGTCGCGGCACGCAGTCGTCGCCGTTCACGACAGTCGTGACGTAGTCGTAGCACTCTTCCGCCAGCTCCCGGGTCACGGACGCGGGTGTCGCGAACGCGTAGCAGTGGATCTTGGGGAACTTCGGCTTGAGCAGCATGGTCGTGAGCGCCGCCACGGACGCGCCGAGGCTGTGACCTGTCGTGACCAACTGGTACTCTGGATGCGCCTCTGAGAGCTGCTCCAGGTCGGTCTGCAGGTGCCTTGCGAGCCACTTCGCGGCGTGCACCATGCCGCGATGACCCTGGCCGTGCTGGAACGGCTCGTTCACGAGACACAGGTCGGTGCAAAAGTCCATGATCGTCGCCGAGCCGCGCACGACCACGACGATCTCGCGGCTCTTGTGGTCCAGCAGCAGCACGTACTTTGGCGAGAACACGCCGCCATTGTGGTGCTTGACGATCATCTCGCGCTCGACACCCGACTCGTTGCAAAAGCCCGTGAGCGTCGACGCGTACACTGCATCGCACACGCGCACGTACTTGAGCAGCTGACCCATGAGTTCCTAAGGCATGACGAGAGAGTCAGTTTATGCATTTCGTTGTTTTGTGGCAGGATCATAGATAACTCGAGTGTGCACACCTGGTTTTCCAGCGCTTTCTTGTTGGTCTCGTTGGACAGCACGCTCAGCACATTGCGCTTCTTGCGCTGGATCGTATTGTGCTGCGCCAGCACTGCCTCACCATCCACACTCATATTCGTTAGTTGATGAGCCACGCAGCATTACGAGACTGATGCAACCAACACACGCACCTGTGAGCCCCATGAGCCAATCAGTAGAGTTCCAGTTCTGGAACGCGGGGCTCTTCTTCACGAGCGCAAACGTCTCCGAGAGCACTTTGAGCGCCGGGAGCGTGTCGACCGCGAACGCGTCGCCCACGCGCGCAGTTGTCGCTGCCGTCATCGCGTCTCCGAGCTCACCAGCACGTTCAAAGCTGCTGATTGTTTTGCTGCTGATGGTGCCGCTCAAGCCAGCAGGATCACCGCTGGTGTCGTCGTCGTCGTCTTTGAGCACGCGCTGGAAGAGTGATGCGTCCAGGTCGGTCGACGACGGCGCCGACATGAACCAGCGGTTGCGCATGGCCGTCGCGCAGCCCAGGCGCTTCGGCTGACACGACTGCGATTGCTGCTGCAGCGAGTGGCGGAGGTGCTGCGGCATCCACGAGCGCGGTCGCACGCGCAGACGGCGCGTGCAGAGCAGCCGCAGCTGCGAGAGCGTCTTGGAGCTCGCCATCTCTTCTCGTCGCTGGTCTCTTGGCTCGTTCTGGAAGACTGTTTATTGCGGAATGAAGGAATGATGGCGCACACTAGCGAATCAATGCGTTGCTTCTGGGACTGAATTTTGATTCGCGAAAAGCCTTTTAGATCAGTGCATTGTCAGTTTGCCAGACCGTCAAATCTTGCTGAAAGTAAGAAAGAGTTGGTGTGGCTAGAAGGGTTGAGATGTAATGGTTTACGACAATTTATGCGGAGCTGAACTGAGCTTAGTTAGCAGAAAGCTGTTTCTCTCAAACTTGTTTTTGATGATGGCACGAAGCGACATTTTTGAGAGAGATGGCAGTTCAGTTGAACAGGACTGAGGTGTCATAGAGAGGTATAGCTAGTGTCTTGGGTGGTTGAAAACGCTGATTTGTAGACACCTCTGTATCGCAAGAGCTGTGGAGATCGTCCAGTTAGACTGCCAATAACCCTCTCTGTAATGGGTCTAAGCAGGGTATTTCCATCCACTCTCAGTTCAGCAGTCAAGGTTTTTCCTCCATCGACTTCCAAACCTCAGCGAGAAGGTTTGGAATCTCGTGCCTGTCACACTACGCCTCTTTCTATTACTTGCTCACTCGCACCATTCCAGGTACTGCTCTTTCACTTGATGCCACTCTTCCACAGCATCTCGAATCTACAGTGTCACTCCTATATCAAATTCTAAACCGTCCACCAAAATCGCAAATGTCTCTGTCTAAAAAACCTCGCGCTGGCTCAAAATGCAAACAAGCGAGAGAGCAGGCGACATCGAGAGGGAGGAAAAGGAAGAACATTCAACACACAAGCAGCGCAGAAGAAGCGAACAACAACAACAGCGACGAGCATGGCGGACCGAGGCGGAGGCGCGGCGCGCAAGTTCAAGGTCGTGCTGCTGGGCGAAGGTGCGTCTGTATGCGTAGTACACATGTGTGTGTGTGTGCTGATGTGCTGGTGTGCGTGTCTGTGTGTGAATGAAGGACGCGTGGGCAAGACGTCGATCCTGCTGCGGTATATCAAGGGCGAGTACGACGAGCGGCAGGTGTCAACGCTGCAGGCGAGCTATCTCGACAAGCGGCTCGTGGTGGACAACTCGAAAGTGCAGCTCTCGCTCTGGGACACGGCCGGCCAGGAGCGCTTCCACGCGCTGGGTCCGATCTACTACCGCGACGCCGACGGCGCGCTGCTCGTGTACGACATCACGGACGAAGAGTCGTTCAAGAAAGTGCGCACGTGGGTGAAGGAGCTGCGCCGCATCGTGGGGGACGACATCGACATCGCGATCGCAGGTAACAAAGTGGATCTGCAGCGCAACCGCAAGGTCGACGAGGAAGAGGCGCGCCGGTACGCCGAGTCGGTCGGCGCGACACACTTCAACACATCCGCGAAACTCAACCGCGGACTCGAAGACGTGTTTGTGGACCTGACGAAGCGCATGCTCGGACGCTCGTCGTCCAAGAAGAAAAAGAGCACGTTGATCGCGGACGACGAGCCGATCTCGCCGCCAAACAACCAGAGACGCGCTGCGGGCGGACGCGGCGCAACAGCGACCCACTCTGCGGCGTCGTCGGCAGCGGCGCCAGCATCAAGAGGAGCACAAGCAGCAGAAGCGCCAGCATCGCGGAACCGAGGCGGCGGACGCGGCCAGGCGATCCAGATCGTCGAGGACGACGACTTCACCACGTCGAGAGGGTCGGCGAGCGGTTTGCGCGTTCGCGGTGCCAGCTCTGCGCACGTGGACGCGGGCAAGGCGAAGGGCGGATGCTGTTGATTAGATTGGATTGGAGTACAGAAAACGCGAAGTCTGGACGACTGCTTGGCGCTCAAGAACACGCAAGAACACAAGAACACACACAGAAGCACAGACGCCGATGCAGGTGCGGCGGAAAAATGAAATGATGACGACGCCGAAGGGCGAGGCTTTTTTTACGTTTTTATATATGTCTCTCTTTGATATCCAAAACTGGGATGTTGGCATTCTTCGATTTGCTGGTGGTGGTGATGGTAGTGGTGGCTGTCTCCTGCTCAATTAAGTGTCGTCCAGGCGAGCCATTGTGGATGCAGGAAGGAAGGAAGCATGGATCCCACGACCAGGAGGAGGTCACTGCCAAGTTGTGACTCCTTCGTGATGCTCTCTGAGCACAATCATCAAAGTGGGCTGCGGAGATTGCGCTTTTCTGAACTTGAGGTGCGTTCGTTGTTGCTGCTCTCTTCTGCTTCTCTCTCGGAGCTGCGGCTGTTGCACCATTTCTCGCAGATCTTGCAGTCGCAACAGCACATGAAGTAGATGGCACAGACGCATGTGCAGACACTGACA
>JAASFO010000282.1:0-27604 GCA_023333815.1 Globisporangium recalcitrans
AGAGCGCGCAGTGGTGGCGCGAGCAGGAGGTGATGGTGTCAATGAACGTGAGTTTGGTGGACGCTTGTTCTGGGACTTTGGTAGTGGTGCGGCTGGTGCACGAGGTCCTGTTTGTTACCCATCCAAAGTCGCTGTTTTTCGATGCTGCCCTCCGGCCGGATCCGAGACCGATGCGTCACCTTCGACTTCCCGCACTGGGTTAGCTCGGCTCAATGCGCTGCAAAACGTCACTGTGAACGTGACAACCGAAGTGTTTCTCGCGTCGATTGCAAACCCGCCAGAGATCAGGGCGAATCTGACTCCAGCGATCGCTCATGCAGACACCGCGTTTGTACTGTCAGTCGATAGCATCAGTCTGCTGGATCTGGATGGGTGTGAGAGTCTGTCGATCATCCTCAGTTGGACTGCTGGACACAGCGTGCTGCTATTCTTCGACGGAGAACAGCTTTTGGACGTCAATACAACCGAAGAGGAGAGTTTCTTCAGTCTGGATCCCGAACTGAACAGCTTTTCAAGGGGTGTGTTTCCGGCAGCCGAACTTGTGGTTGTTCCGGTTTCTGTGACCCTCGCTCAACCGCTCAAGGCGACAAGTCATGCAAGCGCGCAAGAGTTGTTCTACATCGTCGATGCACTGCCAGATGCGACGACAGCGACAAGCGCAGCGACCTTCTCACTGACGTGGACTCCTGCTTGAGGTGTACAAAGTGTGGAGCCGTTGGGACTATGGTACGAAGCGATGGAAGCGGCGTCGTTTGAACTGGATTTCGACTCGATTCTCGACAACGTTGCGGAACATGTGAACCGAAGCAGAAACAGTCTCGTTTGGAGAGTGCAGGTTTGCATGGGACGGAGTGCAATTGGCGTTGGCTGATGAAGGCTTGCCGACAGCGCTACCGTTAACAGCGTTTGGTGTCCACAGAACGGACTATGGCACGCAGCCGGCGGAGTCGCGCGCGGACTGCAACATCGTCCATACCCTGCGCGTCGAGCTATCCGAGGACTTCAATGGACACGCTTTCGTCGATGCGTCCATACCTGTACGTTCCATGGACGCACAAGACCCCCCAATGGCATCAGCATTTCGGAGGTAGCTCGACTGAACTTCGCAGTCGTTCCCGTCGCCGATGTGGTGGTCAGTTTGGAGCAGCTTGAGGTCGCCGAAAATGGGACAGCGTTTGTCACGCTTGCAAACTTGACTTTGCTCGACTTGGACGGCTCAGAGACTATCTCCGTGAGTCTGGTCTGTCAATGCAGCGTGTTGGCGAGTGTTTGGGCAAACGACAACGAAGCGGGCTTGGATATCGAGGCTGTTCCGGCTGACAATGTCACGCAGTCGGACGGCGTCCAGTCGTTCCAGATTGCCAGTTTGTCAGCGACAAACGGCTCTGTTCCAGGCGCGACTGCGCTTCGGTTGACACCAGTGCCATTTTTTTCGGGGACTATCGATTGCGCTATTCGAGTTGTGGCGACAGACCAAGCCGAAACGCTTACGTCAAGTGACCTGTTCTTGGCGCCGTTCGAGATTGTTGTGGTTCCAGCTGCAAACATGCCGACGTTATCGGCTCCAGTGGCAATGTTGACGTTCCGCGAAGCTGATGTCATCGTTGTTGAGTCGATTGAAGTGTCACTGATCGATCGGGATGGATCAAAGGTGCCCGCTGCGGATTCGTGCGCCACACAGCAGACATGGACGCACACCTTGTGAACGAATGCCAGCTGCAACAAGCGAAAGCCGCTGTGAGCAGCGCGATGAGCGCGTACGCGACGTCGCCAACTGGTTCACCTGCGAATGCGAATGCACCAAAGCTCAACGTTGCGGCGATCCGCGGTCCACCGATCCAGAGTTTCCAACCTGGAGATGGAACCGGCAGCAGCAAGCGAAAGCAGCATGAGCCAGTCGTGGCATCGGTGGTGGTGGTGCCTCCGGGAGGGATCGTGGACTTGGAGGTCTCGCCGGAGAAGCAAAAGCTTGCGGCGATGCGGGAGAAAGTGCTCGCGCGCAGGGTATAGCAACAAGCAGCAGCAGCAGCTGTCACCCAACAGAGCCAAGCAGTAGGACCGAGCAGCAGCGACCTCGCATCGTCGTCGTCCTCCCTCCATGAGGAGACACGACGAGGAGCTGGGATCGCGCGAGGTGCTCGAGAGGCAAAGCTCTCTCCAGTTCGTCTCAGAATGATGTCTGGGTTGCCGCCGCTCTCAGCCGCAATGGCGGCAGTGCTGTCGCCGCGCGAAGACGAGGTGCTGGCGGCATCTCTGGCTGAAAGTACGACCACGATCGCCGCCGCCAGCACCACTGGCACAATCAGAGGTGCTGGTGGGGAGGGTGATGGGCGAACAGGATCACCACGAGCAGCCCACGGAGTTGGCGACCAGCTGGAGGAGATCGGCAGCATGTTCTTTGACGCTGCAGAGCCTGACGACAAGAAGCTCTTCGCCGCAGTAGCAACAAAGGACAAGAAGAGCTCGTAAGTGCGGGCGAGCGTGACTTTCATATACATGTTCAACTACATACATCACTGCATGCTCAAAGCAAAAAGCAAGTGGTGCGTACATTTTCCTCACCTCAACAAAACAAGACAATCAAGAAACAGCCAGCTTGTACACACTTCCCAGATCATTCGCTCTCGTCATCATCATCATCGTCATCGTCATCGCCGTCTTCCCCATCGTCGTCAGCACCGCAGCCGTCACTTCCATGACCCAGATCCTCGTCCGTCGTGCCTTTCAATCGCCGAATGTCGACTAAGACGTAGTTCACAGCAGAGTCGCTCGACCACATGCTCTCGCTCCACACATGGTGGCCGCGCGTCTTGGCTCTGAGCTCGGGGCACTGCGTGTCTGGGAACCGCTCGAGGCACTGGCCGCGCAAGTACTCGAAGCAGAATCTCGCGCCTTTGGTGCGCCAGAGCGTGCCGAGATCCACCACTGGCTGGCGGTACCACCAGCCCTCGTGGTGCGTCTTGCTCTCGTCGAGATCCACAAAGAACTGCGCGCCGAGGAACTTGTGCACGGGCTTGATCACCCGGCGCATGAAGATTTTCTTGGCGCTGTCCTGGCGCTTCGTGCGCTCGATCAACATTTGCCTGTCCTTTGACATCGACAGCGGTATCCAGAACGTGCGCTCCCAGATGGCGCGTCCGTGCTCCACCAAGAACCGCTTGAGCGCGAAGCCCAGTTTTGGGGACGTCTTCAGCTCGAACGGGCTCTTGAGGTCCTCGTGGAACACTCGCGTCCAGGGCTCGGTCGCTTCAATGCGCATGTACTCGGCTCGAATGAGCTCGAGCTGGCCCTCGTCCACGACGTGCACATGTTCTCCACTCGGCTTGGCGTGGGGCGAGCGCTTGAGGGATTTCGTGGGCGGTGGCGATGCAGCAGCTGCTGAGTCGTCGGGGTCTTGCTGCACTGCGCGCTTCATGGGTGTGCGCGGCGTTGCCGGTCTGTGGTCCGACATAATGCCGCCGTCCCCACCAGCGTTGACGTCACAGTTGATACTCGTGCGCGCGTCAGTGAATGGCAGCAGCATCTGCGGCGGCGTGTACATCATCCAGCGCTGGCTGTCGTCTACCGGAAGGTGCACGGGAAGGATGCTGATCACTTCCGCGCCAATGCGCAGGAAGTCAATCAGCGCATCCTCTTGTCCCTCGCAAAACTCGCAGTAGATGCGCTTGAGCCACGGCAGGTTCTTCGTGCCGACGCGCGTCTGGAAGTACATGAACACGCACGGACTCTCCGAGTGTCCTGCTCCACCAGTTGCTGCTAGACTCGCGCTGGACATGTGCATTCGACGCTGCTGCTGCTGAAGGATCCGCGCCGCGATCGCACGCTTGCTGGGCTCTCGCGTCTCGAGCGGCAGCACCGCGACGAGGTTCACGCTCAGCTCCACGAACTCCTGCAGCGTCTGGTCGTGGCCGGCGTAGAAGTCCGCGACCATGCGTCGCAGCAGCGGGATGTTCTTCGTGGCCATGCGGTTCTCCAGGAAGTCGCAGAACGCCGCGACCATCTCGCGCATCGGAGGGACGAGCGGAGGCGCACCGCACCACTGGTAGTGCTGCGGTCTGGCAAACGTGGCGGCGATGGTGGCGGCTCGCGCGTCAGTCATCGTCGTTGCGCTCGCTCTGCTCCAGCTGCAGCACAAGATGCAACAGTTTTGCATCTATCGACTTGGCAGTTGAGTCAGAAGCAAGCTGAGAAACTGAGTAGACTCAGATGTGATTCTTCAGCCATCAGAAATCGATTGGCTGATACTATTTTGGGTCCCAAATCTGACGCGCTGATTGGTTTTCATTTGCATCATCTGCTTTGCTCGTTATTGTTGCTGCCAAAGAAAAGCCCATGTATGTGCTCATGAAGGACGCAGCGAATTCGGCGGAGGGCGAGTCGCACTTGCCGCCAGCAGAGCTCCTGCAGCAGCAGGCGGAGGCAGCGGAGGTCATGGCGGAGCGCACGCACAGGCGCCTGCAGCACCAGAAGCAGCGCGCGGCGACCTTCGCGGCGTTCATGTGCTTTGGGCTTTCGTCCTGGATCATGACAAACGGTAGGCATTGGGTTTTGCATCGGCTTTGCGTTTGCTGGCCGTGCACTTGAGTACTAGCACTGCATCATGATGCTTGATCTTGTGGCTGCTTATTACTATGGCATGTGCACATGGGACGGAATTGCAGCGTCGTACATCGAGCTGGGCGTGTTCCTGCAAGAGCTGCCCGAGAAGTACAGCATCTACGCATACTCGGTACGTGGACCTGGATGAGCGTGTATCCTGGTTTCTAGACGCGCGTGAGCTCTGACGCTTGGTGTCTACACACGTTAGATCTTCGCATTACAGTCCGCCAACATCTACCCGTTCCTGTACATGGCACTGAACGACCGCGGCCAGTTCGTGAAGCAGTCGACGGTCATCTGGTGGCTGCTGGTGATCGGCGTGGTCGGCGCCGTGCTCATGAGCGTGCTCTGGAAGCAGACCGCGTCGGTCTTTGGCGACGAGCACAGCGTCGCGATGCTGCTGCTCACGCACATGGGCGGGCTCGTCAGCGCGACGTCCACGGTGGTGTTCTACCCGTACGTCGCCACGTTCCCGTCGGTCTACACGAGCGGACTGTCCACGGGCGAAGGGCTGAGCGGCTCCATCGCGGCGCTCATGGGCGTCATCCAGGAACCGTACGATCCCAGCGCCATGCGGTTCTCCGTCACAGTCTTCTACCTCATTTGCGGTATGCGCGTGCTGCCTTATCGCATCTCACCGTCTTGGCTATGCTTCAGTTTGCACTAACCCTCTTCCTACTACTGGCATGCACAGCGGGGATCATGGTCGTATCTCTTGGCGGCTTTGCGTTCCTGCAGTTCCATCCGTGGACCAAGCAAGCTCGAGTCGAAGGCGACGAGGCGCATCTCAAGAAGCACGCGGACGAAGAAGCGCCACTCGTGTCTGTCGCTAGCGGTGGTGGTGGCGAAGACAGTTGTAGTTCGCCGCCGCGAACATCGTCCATCCAGTCCAGTGCGGAGCTCTCGAGACGCGAGATCGTGCTCCACGTGTGGCAGTACTTGGCGTGCCAGCTCGTCCTCGCGGCGTTCTCGTTCGGCGTGCTCCCGTCCGTCATGTCCTACGTGTACAGAAAGTTTGCGGTATGAGTCCCTAACAATGTGTGTGTCTGAACGTGAGAAGTGCTGTGTGCGAGAAGCTAATGGTGCCATTGTGCTGTGTGGTATTGTGCAGCCTCTTGACGACATGGAAGGCGCGACTTCACGGTACCAGACGATCGCCAGCATTGCGTCGCTGATTCTGGATCCGATTGCGCGAATTGTCACCAGGTATGCATGGTTGCCAAGCAGACACATCAATCCCCCAGGCATTGGTACCATGCATCTCTGTCCCAGACTGTCGTTGCACCTCTCACGCACTTGTTCTCTGCTGTCATCGTTTGTAGCTGGTGGCGAGTGTACCATGTCCGCATCATGACGTGCGGCTTGGTCGTCGTTGCGGTGCGTTGGCTTTCACTTTCCATAGAAGTCTCACGATGCTGCTGCTGACAATGTGTGACGTGCTCTGCTTGTGTAGACCATGCTGTTGGTGTTCTCTCTCGTCTCCCAGCCGCTCCTGAGCGGTCCGTCGTACCCGAACGGCTACCTCTTGCGTGCGTCTTCCTGTTAGAATCGCACTGTCATCGACTGGGATTGAGTTTGCGCGATATCGATTATTTCTTTGGTCTTGTGTGTGGGTGCAGCGCTCACAAGCCACATCTCGTACCTCACGCTGTACGCGTACACGCAGACGATGATCTTCCTGACGCTCAAGCGCGAGAGCAGTACGTCGTCTTGCTGTTGTCTTGCACTGGTGGTTGACTGGCTGTTGTCTGTCTGAGGTGAGTCACTGACAGCCGTGTCTCCATTGCTGGTCTCTCATGCTGTCCCAGAGCAATTCGATGGCGAGTACGCGCACGTGGTGTACCAGTGGAGCGGCTTCTGCACGCAGATCGGCGCGTTCACAGGCACGATCGTCATCTTCCCGCTCGTGTTCTTCAAAGAGAAGCTCTTTCTCCAATAGACTGACAGACAGACAGGCGGGGCTGATAGAAGATACTCAAAGCAAAACCAATTTTCCATGTGCCACCACCACAACATGCTATCTCCTTACAGACTCAGGACTCCTCGATGCTGCTGCTGGTGGCGCTTTTGCCATTGACTGACTGATCCTGAGGCTCTGCGTGTCGCTTCTTCGTGTCCACGCGTTTCCACTCGAGCGCGTCCTCGATGTCGCTCGCGGGCTTCCAGATCTCGAGCACGCACAGGTAGAGCTGCATCACGGCGACGATCAGACACGCGAGGATGCCGGCGACGGGGCCGAGTCCGTTGTAGAGCTGCAGCCGATGCAGCAGCGACATCTCCGGCAGGTCCATCACTTTCGCGTACACGCGCTCGGTTCGCTCGGCGACCGCGTTCCAGTTGTACATGTCGGCGACGCGGTCGTGGAACTCCTGGCGGTTCACGTTCGCGACGAGCGGGATCGCTTCCAGCACGGCCTCGGCGAGCGCTTCGGGCGTGATCTCCTGCGCAAACTTGATCATGTCGGGAGGGAGCACCTCGGGCACGCCCCCCACGCGCGTGCTCACGACGAAGAGTCCGCAGGCTGCCGCTTCGAGGATCGCGATGCAGAAGCTCTCGGTGAGCGAGCTGTTGAGGAAGATGTGGCCCTGGCAGAGCACCTCGCGCACTTTGGAGTGCGGCACGGCGCCGTAGAGCAGCACGCGGTCGTGCAGCCGGTGCTTCTCGCGCATCTCTTCCAGCAAGAGCCGCTTGGGACCGTCGCCGCCGATGATAAAGTTCACGTGGTCGCAGCGCGAGCAGACGATCTGGATCGCGCGACCCACGAGGTCGATGCCCTTGCGATACACGAGGCGCGAGATGATGACGACGTTGATCGTCTCGGGCTGCTGCGAGAGCGAGAGCGAGAGCTCGGCCGGCGTGGGCGGCGTGAACTTGGTCGCGTCCACGGCGTTCGGGATCGTGGACACGATGTCGGGGCTGAGCGACGCGCGCAGCACGAGGTTCTCCTTGCACGTGTGCGAGACCGAGATCGCGTGGTCGACCGTCGAGAGCGAGAACTTCATGATCTTGTTCAGGTGCACGCTCGCGGCGTCGGCAAAGCCAAAGAGCGAGTGGTCCGTGTACACGGTGCGCATGACGCCCAGCGCTTTCGCCTGCGCGAGGCACTCGTGCATGAGCGCGCTCGTCGCCTGGTGGCCGTGCACGATCTCGATGCGCTCGCGCAGCAGGATCGTGCGAAAGAGCGCAAAGTTCGCAAAGAACGTCGGGTACGTCACGTTGTCCACCATCACGCTCATGGGCATGTAGTAGACCTTGAGCCCGTTGGTCATCCAGCGCACGCCCGAGCGCTGCGGTGGCAGCGACGAACCGCCCTTCGCTGTTGCTTGGGGGTCGCTCACGGCGTGCGTGAGCACGACCACCTTGTGACCCTGCCGGATGAGGCACTGCGCGAGCGACCAGATGTGCATCTCCACACCGCCCAGACGCGGGTAGAAGAAGTCGCAGCACATGGCGATGCGGAACGAGCGCTTCTTCTTCTTCTTGGTGGCGGCGGCGTGGCTGCTGCTAGCGCTGTTGCCGTGTCGGTGGCTCTGCCGGTCGTGTGCGCTGGTTGAGGCGCTCGCATCAGCTCGCATTGTTATTGTCGCCTCTCTTCTTGTGCAAATAGTAAATGTGTGTGCATTGTGAGTTTTCAACTTGACAGTTGGGGAGATCAAATACTTGGACTTCATTGGTTGATATGTTTCTAGTAAAATGAGTCATTGGGCATAACTCGAGGATGTTGTTGTTGTTGTGACAAATCAAACAGCTTTTAGGATTTGAGGTGCTCGATTTTAGTGCGAGTGTTTTGGAGCGACAACAAGCTATTTTGACATGAACACCGTTTCGCGAAATTGCACTTTGGATGAGTAGACTGGTAAAGAGAACAGTCGTGACTGGGACTGGAAAGCGACTCTGCAGCCATGGAATAGACAATCACGGACGTAGCCCCAGATGAACCACAGTGAGCCAGCAGCAGAGAGAACAGAACAGAGCAGAGCGACAACATTGTCGGTGACGCAGCACAGCACCTTCAAATGCTCTCAGCGAGATCGAGCAGGCAGGTGGTGCTCATTTCGATGTGGATCTTTTCATTCGAGCAGGTTGGCTCGATCGATCGTAGAGACATGTACCTCGCTTTACGAGCATGTGTGGAGATGCAGCTGCTAATCACCTTGCTCGCTTTCCTAAACGAGCGCGCGAGTCCCTTACACCGAGGTTACTCTCTTTGGATCACGCAATTGGTCGATTTCGCTGATTTTTCGCGCACTGATGATAGCCACTGCACTTTGTCCATTGCGAGCGCATAAACAACTGCAATAGAGCAAGATGCATGCATGCATCCAGATGCAGGAATAACCAGTTGATTGTGTCTGCAGCATTCGCATCAGACCATCGCATCGTAATGCGTGTTCGCAGTAATGTAATGCGGCTGGATTAGTCCGCATCGCGCAAAAATCTCTCCTTTTTGAAGAATGTGACACCATCGAGTGTACCCGCATACGTAACCTCAGTGTAGCCGATTACGCTCCTCACCTCTCTTCAGTCATTTATTCCCTCACCATCTGCGACAGCTTTCAGCCAATCGATGATGCTCCCTCATCCCTTTTCCGCCAATCACATGTGCCACAAAATTATCCACCAATCACAGCACGTCTCACTTTGAGTCGCACAAAATTCCAGTCACTCCCTCCCCCCTTCGCTCTGTTGCTCTCAGCTTCAGTATGCTTCAAAGCAACCGAGCAATCTGCCTTCTTTTGTTCGGAAGAGACGAGCAGTCAGACAACTAACTGACTTGGAAGTGACGAAGCGCAGCCAGAAGCGTCACCACACGATCGATTGAGAAGCAGTGCCAAGCAGCTCTCTCCCTCTGTGTGCGTGTCTGAGCGAAGAGCGACGCACGTTGCACTCAAGAAGCCAAGCCGACTGTGCTCGTGTCGGTGTGTATATCCCTGCGGCGGCGTCTTCATTGGCAGACGCTTATTGGAGAACAAGAGAGAGAGAGAGAGAGAGAGAGAGAGAGCATCCACATCATGAACCGCGCGATGCCCCAGATCAACGAGACGAGCCTGCTGCAGGGCAATGTGACCGGCGACGCGCTGGTGTTCGGCTTCCCGCTCGCGTGGGTCGAGACGAACCGCGCGGAGAGCCTGCTCATCGCGTTCGGCTGCTGCTTCGTGGCGTCCATGCTCAGCGTCTTCAACATCTACCAGCACCTGCAGCACTACTCGCGTCCGCAGCTGCAGCGCTACATCGTGCGCATCCTCGCGGTTGTGCCCGTGTACGCGCTCGGCTCGCTGCTGTCGTTGGTCTTCGTGAACCAGGCGCTGTACTTTGACACGTTCCGCGATTGCTACGAGGCGTATGTCGTGTACAGCTTCCTCGCGCTGGTGCTGTCGTTTGCTGGCGGCGAGTCGGTCTGCGTGTTGAAGATGCAGGGCGAGTCCGACATCACGCACGCGTGGCCACTGAGTCGGTGTCTGCACCCGATCGGACGCGACGGACGCCTGCTGCGCTCGTGCAAGCGCGCGACGATCCAGTTTGTGCTCATCAAGCCGTTTTTCGCGATTCTGTCGCTGATCATGCTCGCGTTTGGCCAGTACTACACGCTCGCGTACCAGCTGATCCTGACCATCGTGTACAACATCTCGTACTCGCTCGCGCTCTACGGACTGTGGCTGTTCTACCTGGCGACGAAGCACATCCTGAAGACGTTCAACCCCGTGATGAAGTTCTTTGCGGTCAAGAGCGTCGTGTTCCTGACTTTCTGGCAGAGCGGCTTGATCGATTTCATCCCGGGCATCACGAAGGAGCAGAGCTTCGCGTGGAAGGACTTTATCCTGTGCGTCGAGATGGTGCCGTTCGCGCTGCTGCACTTCCTGGCGTTCAACCCAAGCCAGTTCAAGAAGAACCTGGACCGCTTGCCAGACTCGGAAGTGCTCAAGAACATGAAGGAGGTGCTGAGTCTGTCGGATCTTGTCGCAGACACGTACCACAACTTCATGCCGTCGTACCAAGACTACATGCTGCAGCGAGGCGAGTCGACTGGACGCGTGCGCGGGCGAAACAAGAGCGTCGTCGTGTTTGGCGAAGATGGGTCCATTACTAATTCGTCTTTGTCTGAGTGCAGCCCGACGCCGATGGCTGTGAACAACCACCACTCGCCGAAATTCGTGATTGACGACGAAGACGACGACAGTGACGTGAGCGATGACGAGCGCGACATTGAAGCTGGCATTGAACGCAGAACATCTAGAGACAGCAGAGGATCATCTTCATCACCTCCATCGCAGACCGGCGATGCTCTGGATGAGACCAAGTCCGAGCCATTGAAAGCCACGAGTGGTGATGGCGGCAACAACGATGGCATCGACGAGGCTTCCTCGGTCCACGAAGCAAAGCGACACTTTTTCGCAGGCGAGGACGACGAAAACGAAGAGAAGCCGTCTCCGTCCTCTAGATCCAAGTCAAAGAGCAGCAGCAGCGATCGACGGTTAAGCAGCGCTGCAGCATCCAGTGGCGGCGACGACACCTCAGCAACAGCAGCAGCAGGACACGACGACTTAGAAGCAGGTCGCGCGAGCAGCTAACACGGCGGCTTTCGCGATTCTCCCAGTCAGTCAGCGAAAGAACAAGAGGGAGCTCCAGTGTGTTTTCTCCAGTGTCCAGGCTGGAGCCTCCAGCCCTCAATGTAACAGTAACCTATTTGACGATCTTCTCTCCTCGTGGTGTGTGTGTTTTGCATTTGCGTGCATGTTGCATCGAATGGCTGGTTGGGTTTGCGAATGCCAGCAATGCGCTCGAAGATGCTGGTTCGCTAGTCAAGGAAGCAGTGTGGAAGGGTTTTCTGTTCTGATGTCGACATTTCCGTTTCTTTTTTTCATTTTGCAGAGTGACGGTCGATGTGCATAATAGGCATCATGTCCACAGCATATTGGTATGCAATATATACGGGTAGATCGGTGTTCATGACAATGACAGCATCGTATGCAAAGCACTGAATATATAGACCAAAGCAGCTATACAGAGGCTCGATCATGCGACAGCGTGAATTAACAGCAAACATGTCGCTGCACATCTTTTCGGTCACACATTTGTTGCACTTCCCAAAATGAACACCAACTGCTCGCTCATTCGCGCATTCACCAGCCACTCGCAACCAGCACACAGCAGCTCAATCGCAGTTCGCACTGTATACAACAGCATGACCGAGAGCAGACCCAGCATGGCAACAGCAGCAGCAGCAAGCACAACAGCAGACAAAGCCGCCGCCGCAGCGAGTGCATCGCCAGCGTCTATGCAGGTGCAGAGACCGCCTTCCGATTTGGACACCCAACCGCCTTGCGTTTCTTCCAGCGCAAGCGCGAGTGCGACTCTGCAAGCGGCGAGTCGAGTGCTGCAGTCGCGCGTGGGGCGAGAGATGCAGCGCTACGACGGAGCGACGCGCCTGCTCGCGTGTGTGGTCGTGCTGCGCACTGCGCACAAGCGGAAGCGCAGCGCCGTTGCAGCATCTACTTGTCGAAAAGACCGCACTGACGTCAGCGAAGGCGGCGACGCGCGAGTAGAAGAGTACCTAGACCAGCAGGTGCTGCTCATTTCGAGCTCCAAGCACCCGAACGAGTGGATTCTCCCGAAAGGTGGCTGGGAGAGCGACGAGACGCTCGTCGAGTGCGCGCTGCGAGAGGCTGAAGAAGAGGCTGGCGTACGTGAAGGACAAGCTGCTTGTGACTGCACCACTGTGTGGATGGTTATGCTAACTCGCAGCTTGGTGTGTCGTGAATGTGCATGTTTGCTGCAGATCGCTGGAGAGGTCGTCCGAGAGCTCGGGGAGCTCGATTTCGCCAGCAAGAATGGCAAACAGTGCCGCTTCCACGGCTTCCAGCTGGCTGCGAGTCACCAGTTCCAGACGTGGGTGGAGAGCAATCGGCAGCGCAAGTGGGTCTCGATTGCAGATGCGAGGCACCTTTTGAGCCATCGCGCCGAGCTGCTCGCGATGCTGGAGCGCGCAGCAAGTTAATTTGAGCAATCGAGATACCAAAGTGCGCTTGGCCAAAAGTGGTCATCATGCATCCGTGCGCTGGTGTTGCAAATGCGAGAGCGAGCACTTTCACTCATTCTCCTGTGCAAAACTTGGAAAAGTCATAATAAGAGAGTTTGTTTTGCCACTTAGGCGGCTTGCCCTTTCCTTACTTTGTTCAAGATCGAATTCGAGCGATGAATCACTTCACACAATTGGCGGATATAGGATGCTGGCCCTATTGTAATCCTGTTCGCAGCTGAGAGTGTGGTTATGTAGGGAGAATCGCCTTCATTATCGCAAACTGTCAATCTCCTCTTCGTTTTGCGTGCGCTCGATGCCTGAGTTCGTCAAGTAGTGCGACCTGGCTGATCTGCGAGCAGCAAATGTCTCGGTTCGGCTTGGACCTCCATCAGCAACGAGCGATCCACACCGAGTACCAAGGTGCTAACCACCATCACCATGCGCACCGCTTGCATCGGCTCGACAGAGCCAACAACACTGGCACTATTGTCGCAGGATAGGATTCTTGACACACGTCGCACTCGCAACTGCGTCCTCACGAGCTGCTGCGCGTGCACGCCGAGCCACCGCTGCGTTTGACGCGATCAAGAAGTCTGGACTCGCGACATTCTACCAGACAGCCTCGCGACTGCGCCAGACTCCAGAAAGCTTGGCTTTCACCATTTTCACTCGCCTCCTTGTTGTTCACAGCTCACAATCAGTTTTAGCTCAGGAACACGCTTCACAAGCTCGAGGAGCTCAAGAGCGTGCTCTCCTTTGCTCATCGCTCCACACTGTCGGCGAATAGAGGAAAGCTGTGCAGAGAAAGCCTGCAGTCCTCCACACTGGATCACCTTTCAAAGTCGATGTCGGTTTCGAGAAGGAGCTGCTGAACTCTTTGCGAGTCAGAGCAAGTGGCACTCGCCATCTGCTTTTGCTGTGCTCAGGTCGATGCCATCTGTTCGCTTCTGAGGCATAAACAGTCGGCACCTGAATGACACAACTTCAGCACAACAAGCAACAAGCAGACGCACAAACAACAACGCGCACGCTCTTTCGAGACGTGTAGCACATGGCAGTCGCTCAACGCTGACGCATTTTACAGCACGAATGCTGGTTCGCGGGTCTGGACATTTGTCTCTCGGCGGTGCTTCCGCTTGCTTGCTTGCAAGTGGTTGCACCACGCCACATCATGCAACATTAGCTCGCAAGCATGTAGCAACTGAGAGGCAGACAGCGTTGGGAGGAGCTCATGCTACAGCCCCAAAGGTCTTCACTCACACACACGAGCGCATGAAAATGCAAATGAGATCGCAACGCGGTTGTTATTATTGACTGGTGAAGAAAATGATGCATTTACAGTGCGCAGTGCAAGAGTCCGGCCGGCTGTTTAGTGGATTGTGTGTAGAAGACACTCGCTTCAGTCTCTGCGTCGCTTGCTTTGTGGCTGAGCCTCTACCTTGCTTCGCTTGCTTGTTGTTTCCATGACACGAAACACGACGTGTCGAGCGTGAAGACCAATGGCCATCCATCCAACAACGCAATGCTGAACGAAAACAAATCCCAGTGCAACCGCCTGCAGCTTGCCTTGTGCTGGCAGCTCTGGTCGTTCGTTGGATTGTGTGGAAGCAATGCGCAGGATGGAACACGTGTGCGCGTGTTGTGTTTTTGCGCAGTTACTCACCAGTTGGTCCCGTTTGGCCGTCATTTGGTTGTGATGTATGCATGGGACCTCGGTTGGAGGAGGAAGGACCTTTCTTCGACCTCTCGTAAGCCAGCCCTCTCTTTTCACACCACTGCAGCGCCACATGAGCTCTCCTGCTTGCACCTTCACTTTTTCACGCCATCTGCAGACGGTCTCGTTTGCTTTTGTGTCATAGGATTTGTTTCTAAGCAACACTCCACTCCACGCGTCAACAGAGTGCAGTGAGCACAGGTCCAGCAACCACACACACACACGCCTCGCTCCTACAGCCCACAACAACACAAGCACCAGAGCTTGCGTCAACATACTAGCTCGGCTTCTTCTTGATAACCTACAGTCTGCAGTATCGCAAGAGCCGAACTGGTCGCGCGCGCACACTTGTGCTTGTTGTCTGTCTCGACGAATTGACGAAGGTGTTGTGGAGAGAAAACAAGAGCTAGCAGGTGCGCCTTGCGGACGACGAATGCGGAAATCGCAAATCGACAGAAAGAAAACAGATTCCAACTGGCAATGTCTAGAAACGGTTACGACAATGTGATCTTGCGGAAGAGCAAGGCTGTGGCAGAGTGCGGCTTGACAACACAAAGTGCATCGAAGCGAATTCTCTCGAGCGCCGCCAGATTGACCGACAAGCAACAGGTTGCTTTGAACTGCATCGTTGTGCGAACATCGAGTGCGGACAATAGCAACCTCTGGAAGTAGCATGTCGAGCTGAACTAAAACGGAGCTCGAGCTCTAAAAGGTAGCAGAAAGGGACATGACAACGGTGGACCTTTTCTTCAAACTGGTCAGCCACGACCTCCTTTTCCTTATACTCCAAAAATCGAACTCTGGCTTTGCTGGACGAGGCGGGTTGGGCGACCTGTGAAATCTGATCACTTTACTTCCGACGCGAATGGATTTTCTGAGAGCTGTGGAGAAGAGTCAGTTTTGGTGTTTTCGTTCGTTTCTGTCTGTCTCCATTTTGTGGATGCACAATGAAGCTGTGAACTCCAAAAGCGCCACTTGACTTGGAGTTTGTGAGGTTCCACTGCAAATGCACTTGCGAGCACATTTTGACTTGATGCCAGTCCTACACGCACATTGCATCAGTGTCCTACGCGTGCAAGGTATACACGCGTAAAGACGCGGCTGGGGCTGAGACTGAGGTGCCGCAATGCGTCAGATCTGGGAAAGATGGCGAGCGAGCGAGTGAGCGCTCTAGCGTCTGTCGCCACGACTCGATTTGTTGAAGAATTATGGTATTCTACAGCCTTCTTTTGGCTTCGGATTGCTGTTCAACTGAAAAACTTGCCAACGCACTCTCAAGTGTCAATACATTTATTTGCACACAAGTGGCTCAGACAGCAGAGACGCATTCAGTGGCGAGAAGATTTGCGGATGCATTTTGTGGGAGAGCAGTCGAGAGAGCGAAGAAAGTTTGGCGCGTGGAATGGCATGAGCGTCAAGCGAACAGCCGCCAGCGCCATTTGTTTTGCTTGGACACGCGGACAGTCGCGATCTGTGCTCGCGCAATTTCCGTATTGCACGCATCTGTTTCTTCGCTCCATACGACGCGGTTGTCGACGCGGCAGCAGCGGATCCGCACACACACACACACACAGCAACAGTCCTGCTGAAGATGTCTCTTGCTTCTTGTGGCGTCATCGCAAAGGGGCAGGTCGCGTGCGCCAGTCGATCGCTTCGTGGTTCTGCGTGGTGGTAGTGGATGGAGACTGGCGATGAAGCCACCACCTTCCGAGCTGCTGGCAGTTTGCTTGGGAAGAAACACCTCAAAAATATGAGATGTAGGATGATGCGCTGAACACACGCCTTCTTTCAGAAGCCACGATTACAGTAGCTGCAGTTCAGCACAAAGCAAAATGATTTTTACAACGCATCCTGCTCGACCCACACTCCTGCTCGCAGTCGCTGCATTGTGACGCGACGGTTTCCAACCGACGCTTCCATTTTGCTCCACTCGTCGCGTCTCTTGCACACTGCGAACCCTTTCCCCTCTGGGAATAATTCGAACTGGCTGCTTTTAGCTCCGACTTTTGAGTGACTGCCGTTTTGTATCGTCCGCGCGCGAGACAAACGCTCAGAAATAGCGGAAAGGAAGGAAAAGCGCGTCCCGCCTCGTCTGCTCGTCAAATGTCGTCGTCGCGTCGCGTCTAGGGCTTCGTTTTTTGTGTTCTCCTTCTCCTCTTATCCCTCCCACACACACAGCAAGCTCAAAAGCAAAGCAAGCGCCAGTTGCAGACTCATTTGCGGAAAGGATCAGTGGCAAGCAAGCGAACAACAAAAGCAAGCACGCTCAACAACAACAACAACAAACAGCTCGTGTTTGTTGGTTCTATTTTCAGCACATCTACGCTTCGAATAGCAACCAGTTGCAACAATCATGCGTCCTCGCACCAAGAGCGTGGTGAACGTGCACGAGTACTTCAGCCAGGACGACGGCGAGAGCGACCAGGAGGAGGACGAGGACGACCATTGGATGGACGTGGCCATGCGCGGCGCCAGCAACAGCAAGTCGCTCAAGCGGCCGGCGTCCTTCACCAAGAGCAAGAAGGCGGTCGGGAACGGCGCCAAGCGCGAGCGCACGTCGACGCTCGAGAGCTGGGAAGGCACGGACATTGAGGACGACGACGAGGAGGAGTACGACGAGGAGTACGACGACGACGACGACGAAGACGACGAAGACGGCAGCATGAGCCGCCGCCGCAAGGGCAACGAGCGAGCGCGCACGTGCAGCCACGACCGCCGCATCAGCTTCGACACGGACGTGAACGTGGTGACGATCCCCGCGCGCTCGAGCTTTGACGCCGAGTACAAGCGCCGCGTCTGGTACTCGCACGAAGAGTACTCGCTCATGCGCCAGCTGGACTAGGTGGGCTGCCGCGTGTTCCCACAGGAACGAACACGACAAGCAGCACACAGCCTCACGACAACGAACCCAACTAGCCAGCCACATGACGACCGACAACTGACAACTGGTGATCGCCGATCGCAACAAACTCGGCTGCGAACGTAGCTCCCTGGTTTCGTTTCCGGGGAAGAGGACGAGAGTCGCTCGCAGTTGGGGTTCCACTGAGCCACTCCGCGCGCGCGCACATGGCCACCGAGAACACACGCACACGCAGCGGGTCGACCGCGCGTGGACGGCCAGGATCGATCGCTAGATTCTGGTCGCAGTGGGCGGGGTCTTGGCGACCGGCGGGACGCAGCGAGCAACTCAACTTGAAGCAGCAGCTGAGCCAGCCACGTGACGGCAGACAGACAGACCATCCGGTCGTCGTCACGTCCCACCGGCTGCTGCTGCAGCTGTTGTGACGTCGCCAGCAGCCAGAGACCCAGCAAACAATCAGCAACTATTTATCCAGAGAGGGAGGGAAGAACGGGGAGTGCAGTACGTAGATAGAGTTTGATCGGCAATTCTCTTTTTTTCTTTTGTGTAAGATGGTTGAAAATGGAGACCCACTCGACGCGGTCCGACCGGAAGGACCGACAAGAGCATCCAAAGCCAGATCATCGCCTTTGTTTCCATTTCATTCATTCCCATTCTGGGCTGTTTCGTTGCTCTCCTGCAACAATTCCTGAGCCCACACACCAGCGATTCTCGACGACACCTTCAGCGGCTTGCTGTTCACGCGACTACGACAGGTGGAAGCTCCCCTGACCCTCGCGGATGCAGTACAAGAGCCGCTCCTTCATCACCTCGCGGGTCGAGTACTCGGGCAGCTTGAGGTAGTTGGTGCACGTGGACGCGGACGGGAGCACGGCGTCGGCGCCAGAGAACCCGCTGCTGTTCTCCTCGCTGCTTTCGTTATTCGCCATCTCCGAGAGCTTGCGCACGACCGTGAGTTTGGGCTCGAGCTTGGCGAGACCGCCCACCGGCAGCCGGTTCGCCCCAGTCACAAAGCGCACAAACAGCCGCTGCTCCTCGATCGACAGCTCGCACAGGATCGCGATCAGGTCCGCGATCGCCTTGCTCTCTGCCGTGTACCCGTGGTCGCACACCGTGTGCTCGCGCAGCTCGTTGCCCTCGCGGTCCCACATGCTGCTGCCAGCGCTCGTGTCGCTGAACATCTGCTCCAGCTCCTGCACGTCAAACACGCGCAGAAAGTGCTTCTGGTGCGGGCTCGAGCCGCAGATCTGCTCAAAGCCGCGCTGGAAAGCCGCCACCTGCTTCGAGATCGTCGCGTCCAGAAGAAACAAAGCGTTCAGAGCCACGTACTCGCGCAGGTTCTCCAGCGTCACATCGATCTCCGCACCGTCTGGCCGCAACTCGATCGCACTGTCGCCCACCAGCGTAAACGCCAGACACATTGACTCCACTTCTTCTCTCCACGAGTCCTCCACACCACCTTCAGACTCACTACGACCTTCATACTTGCGTGCGAGATCGTAGAGATAGCGAAGCGAGCTGCCGATGCTCGGATCAAACTCGTACACAAACCCCAGCGACGTCTCCAGATCGACGTCCTCGCCAGCAAGCTTCTCGCCACGCAATGCACGAAGGAACGGTCTCGAGAACGGCAAGTTCAGCAAACGCTCGTCCAGCAGCGCCTGCGCGACAAAGCGACCGAGGAATGTGAACCAGGACAGCGCGTCCAAGCCAACCAGACTCGTCGAGAACACCGACGTCGACAGTGATGCGATCGCCTCCTTCGCCTTCTCTTCCTCTTCCAGCTCCTTGACAGCTTCTTTCACAAAAGGCTTTGGGAACAAGCCGTGAGGCGCATCAACCGCTGGACCGCCGTCACTGAACTGCGATGTCTCGTTCAGGTAGTTGAGCGACTCCACTTCGCTCTCTAGCACCTCCGGTGAGCGCGGCATGTAGTCCACGAGAACGTCCACCTCATCGCGCGTCAGCAAAGAGATAATCGTGTTCAGAGGAGTGCCTTCGCAGAGCGGCGAGACATGCTTCGTCACTGCACGGTAGTCGCGTTCGTACATTCGCCGACCTGAGCGCGACACCATGCGATCGCCGTCCATCACGACGATCCCAGCGTCCGTCCCAGGGAAGTTCACCGTATCGCAATGCGCGCACTGCAGGACTGGGTGCTTCACTGTCGACGCCTTCCGAGGGTACACCTTGGAGAGGTACTGCACCTCTTCGTCGCTCAGAATCCACCATTTCAGCGACATCTGCGACTGCTTTCCCTCTCCACTGGAATCAGCGTGCTTCTCTTCGCCACCGCACTCGCAACTTGCCATCGCTGAATACCAGTCTTGTGTATCAAGGCATTGCGCGCAGTGAGGGATCGAAGCTTTCGGAGGCGAGTCGCTCAGCGAGTCTTCGCCGTTTTCGTCCTTGTTCGTGAGGCTGGTATCCTTCTTCTCGTGCGTTAGAAGCTGCTTGTGCACAGAGCATCGCGGAAAGCGAACGCGGGTGCAACCTGGACAGTGGTACACGGCAACACGATGGTAGCCGCGAACTGGAAGAGACGCTTGGTTGTCTTCGCCAGAAGAGACATCTTTTCCCTTCTCTTCCCCATCCGGATCGCGGCTGCTCAAAGACGAAGGTTGCTTGTTCTCGTCTCTCCACATTTGCAGATGTCTTGACTGAATTTCTTGACAAATGAGAGTGAAGAACTCGGTCGTCGGACCCAATCCTGTCCCAACTTCACCCAAGAACTCGATCTCGATGATGGCTTTCTTGCCGCCGTAGATCGCGAGAAGCTTCATCGCGGACTGCAGCAGACGCGATCTCGCGACACGCACCTTCAGTCGCGGGAGCTTGACCATTCGAGAAATATTCACCAACGCAGCAGTGCGGGACCGACTGCCACCATCACGGGTTCGACGACGGCTGCTGGTAGAACTCCTTGCAGTCGACACTGGTTCCTCCATCACTGCTCTTTTCCACACCGAGCGACACAGATATTGGATTGCACGGGACGAACCACACGAAATCGAGTACGTGAAATGGTATCTCGTGTCGTAGTCCAAGACAAACGCGAAGTCATTCACCAAACGGAAACACCACGCTGGCAGAGCATTCGTCACCACTCGGACAGGCTGCTGCAGCACGCGGTTGACTTGCAGACACAGGTAGTTGTTCGTGAACACGATCTTGCTGTGATCAAAACGTTGGCTTGACAAGACAAGATCCCGCACCAGCTTCAGCAACGACAAGAGGTCCCATACATTGTCCCACCATTGGCTCCCAAACTGAGGAGAAATAGAAGTCTGCGACTCAGGAATGTCCGCTGCCACGTCGGTGCTCGACATTTCATCGACTGGGACGGCAGGATCACTTTGCTTGTTGAGGGACGATGCCGAAAGCACGCGAAACGTGATCTCGTGTGGCGAGCTAGACCAGATGCGATTCAGTTCAATGGTGGTCGACCCAGCGGTTTCACCGTTGGTGTCCGTGGTAGTCTGCCTACTTCCGCCGAATTTCACAATCGCTTCGAGGATGCTCACGTCAGCAGGCAGCTTCCTTCCCTTGTAGAACGCTTGGACTCTCTTCTCCTTCTCGTCATCGTCATCCCCTTCCTTCTGCTCATTCTCGTCATCCGTGTTGTTTCTCCCAGTCAGCTCGTCGAGAATAGAGGCGCTGCTTCTAGTACCGAACAGCTTGTCCGTGATAAACTCTTCCATCGTCTCGATCCGAGCCAGCGGCTCGACAAGCACAACTGTGTCGTGCACACCTTTCTTGTTCCTCTTGTACAGTTGGGTGGCGTCTTGGTGCCCACTTCGTCGAACCGCATGCTTCTTGAACCAGTTGCCTGGGGTTTGTTCACCTTCTTGCTGCTCCTGTGATTCACTTTTATCACCATCAGCACTCGAGCCTGGCTCTTTCCCGTCTTCTTCCTCGATAGCAACGCGGACCTTGATGTGCTGCGTCAACTGGTCCAAGTCGTTCGACACGCTGCTGTGAGCGCCACCTGATTGCGAACCTTGGTATTCAGCAGAGAAAGCATCCTTCTCGGAAGCAATCGCATCTTGAATGCACTGCACCAAGCACAGCACGAAAGCGTTGCTTCTTCCCTCTCCATCGAGGAAAACGCGGCTGAACGCTCGCTTCCCTTCGCCAATCGACAGTGCTCGAGTAAGTGCTTTCACGAGACCACTGCACGCAATCTCATGCGCCGTCACCAAATCGTCCCCTCGAAGCACGACAGTTTGCACCTTCTGCAGCACACTGTGGATCGACTGCTCCAATCCCGCGTCTTGTTCGATGCTCTCTGCCATAACAGACTGCAATTCTTCCACAACCGCTTGAAGTTGCATCGCCAAACTGGTATCCGCGCTGACTTTGCCCAAATACTCATCGACAAGACGGGAGGACGACGCGATCACTTCGTAGGTGTCTGGCTGTTTTTGATCGCCTTCGACACCTTCAGATCTGCTTCGATCAGCACCGGCGTAAAAGCGGATGGCGGTTGCTACACCATGTCGCTCGAACAGGTTAATGACCACGTCTCGAGCACTAGCGTGTCCCAGCGAGGCTTCGATGATCTGAAGCGCTAAATGCACTGGTAGCAAGTCTTTCTCAGTTGGCTTGGCAGCACGGCTGGTGCCCTTTGGGCGAAGCACGCGAGCAAGGAAGCTTGCGAGACGCGACAGCTCGGCGTGCTCACGTGAAGTGAACGGCTCTTCCTTCGAGTAAATAATTGAGCAGCTTCTGTAAATCACCCCCAAGCACTCGTAGCGCAAGTCGCTTCTGGATGTCGAATCGTACACTCGGATGATCGAAGGAAGGATCTCGTGCGCGAACGAAATAACTTGGTCCGGGACGGTTTCCATCGTTTTTAGCTCTTCCGGGATTGGCAGCAGAACAATCACCAGTTTGAGCGTATCTCTCAGAAACTGGTTGTCATCCATCGCAGCTTCTTTTGCTAACAGCGCGGTCACAATCGGAGGCAAGCTCACAAAGCGCAATCGCCACACCAGCTTCACACTGCTGTTCGACGAAGCTGGAGCGCTTTGACTTCCCAGGGACGACGACGACAGAACGCACGACATGAACTTCAAGATGCTGGTGTATCCAGCTGAAGACAGCTGGGTCGTTGAAGCTCCTGAACCGCCATCAGCGCTTGGATCTGCTCCACTTCCATACGCCGCCAAATGCTTCACCATCACATTGCACACGTCTTCGCTTGCGATCAGCGTCGAGATTTGCGTACTCTCTGAGAACGACTTGCTTTCTCCAAGCTTCCGCATCGTCTCGCAGGCATTCTGGAGGATCTCGCTGTCGAAGGACTGCAGCAAATTGGTAATCAGAGGGAAGCCCTGGCGTAATTTCCCAGCCTCCATGGCTGGGAAGTTCGTGCACAGCTGACACACAATCCGCGCTGCTGACCGTTGAATCTCGATCGGGAAGAAGTCCACAAACTGCAAGAGCGCGACAAAACCGTTCTCTTGGATCACCGTGTGGCGATACTCTGCCGCAGCAGTTTGGGAACTCAACGACTCTGGCTTGCAGACAATTCGTTCAAGGATTTGCAGCGCCAATTCGGCGACATCCATGTACTCAATCTCCATCAGCTTTTCGCAAAGCGATGGCACCACTCCTTCGGCGATTGCTTTCGGAATCGCGTTCCCAGGAAACAATTCCAGAATCGACGAAAGCACACGCGCAGCCAGTAGAAGCACGTCCATCGTTGGCGAAAATCGGATCAGCGCGACCACAGCAGGCACAAACTTGTCCACGCTAAACCCCGACATCACGAGCACTTCTTCTGACGAGAGCGACAGAGTTTCCAGAAGCTCGGAAAGTCCAGACTGCCAGTCGCCACAACAAGACCAACACACAAGTGTGAGCAAACGAGAGCACCACAACGAAACAGTCACGACTCACCATTTGCACGTGCGTCGGCGATTGCGCGCTAATTGCCTCAAGCGTGCGCTGAAAGCGCGAGCCTCCGGATCCTTCCAAAAGCTGAGCGAACGGGAAAAGCCCTCCCATCATCTACAACCGACGCAACTCACAGATTAGACCACGGAGCGCGTATTCGCAGATCATACACAGGAAAAACGTACCGCCGCCTCGCTATTCCCATGCAGCTGACCCAGCAAACCTGCAAAAGGAGACGCACCATCATATCCACATCGTTCGCGCCAATGCAACACACACACACCATTTTCAGCCACGCGAAAGCACGGTTCGTCTCACATACAACAACGGAGCACCATCAGTCGACGTACCTCGCAATGACGGTGGGATCCCATCGCCGTCCGCGCCGGCATCCTGCGAGAGAGCTTCAAGCGCCTCCAGCAGTCGCGACGCGTTCGTTCTGGACGCAGACGTCGCTCCTCTTGCCGCCGCGGTGCGACCCGTCCTGCTGTTTCTCTCTCCATCAATGTCGGCATCATCATCGTCATCGTGGCCGGCTGCGTCACCGCGGGCGTGCTCGTCGCCGTCGTCGCTGCTCCCGCCTAGAAAGCCGCCGGCGCTTCGTGCAGCGAACACTTCCTGGGCAAACGCGCGCTGCACCTCGTCGTGGTCGTCAAAGTCGAACGACCGGGTCAAGTCGTCGCTGGCGTCGCTCATGACTGCGGACTGCAACTGCGTCTTCTTCGAGCGCGGCGACCCGAGATCAAGTTCGCGAGGCGCGTCGTATGGCTAGCTGTGTGGAGAAAGATCTGCGAGAAGAGGCGGCGGCAGCGCGTGCGCTTCCCTTCCTTCCTTCCTTTCTTCACTTGGCGAATGGCGTCATGTTGTGAATCCTTTGAGAAGAACACAAGAACATACCGGTATTTGCGAAAGCTTGAGAGACTTTACCGGGACCCATACCGGTCAACCACACTGGACGATATGGAACCGGTGTGTACTGAACCAAACCGAACACTTCTGTTTGAGAAGTCACTTTGATCCTGATTGATGCTGCTAGACAAGAAAGCACGCATTTGCATTGACAACTTGTTGCTTTCAGTTTAAAAACGGAAAAGAGGCACGGCACTCGCAAAGCGTCTATCTATCGAGTCTGCTCGCGAGTCCGCGCTGGCGATACGAGGACCTGGGGCTGTTTCGCTGGTTCTCTACAATCGGCTGAAGCTCGGGTTCGCGCTGATGCGAGCGCGCAAGTTCTCGGCAATCTTCTCAATGAACTGTTCGACAAACACAAAGATGCTGATCGGTTAGGCTCCCCAAACACATCCACAAATATTCGCAACCAACAATCAAACCAATAAACCCACCTCGAACGTGTTGTAGTAGTGCTCGCGGGTCATTTTGTCTTCGTAGATGAGCAGCGCCAGGTCCTTGGTGATCACACCCGCCTCGACGCTCTCGATGATGACCGCCTCGAGCTCGTCGCAGAACAGCTTGAGCTTGTCGTTCGAGTCGAGCTTGGCGCGGTGCAGCAGACCGCGGGTCCACGCAAAGATCGACGCGATCGAGTTCGTGCTCGTCTCGCCGCCCTTCTGGTGCACGCGGTAGTGGCGCGTGACCGTGCCGTGCGCAGCTTCGGCCTCAACAGTCTTTCCGTCTGGGGTCAGCAGCACCGAAGTCATCAGACCCAGCGAGCCGAAGCCCTGCGCCAGGATGTCGGACTGCACGTCGCCGTCGTAGTTCTTGGTGGCCCAGACGAAGCCGCCCTTGGACTTGAGGCACTGCGCGACCATGTCGTCGATCAGACGGTGCTCGTACCAGATCCCCGCCGCCTTGTACTTGGCTTCGTAGTCGCGCACGTACATCTCCTCAAAGATGTCCTTGAAGCGGCCGTCGTAGCGCTTCAGGATCGTGTTCTTCGTGCTCATGTACAGCGGCATCTTGCGGTCGAGCGCGAACTCAAAGCACGAGCGCGCAAAGCCCGTGATGGACTCGGCCGTGTTGTACATCCCCATGGCGACGCCGCCGTCTTCCTGCTTGAAGTCGTACACCTTGTACTCCTGCACCTCGCTGCCGTCTTCCGGGTGGAACGAGATCTTGAACGTGCCCTTGCCGCGCGCGACAAAGTCGATCGCCTTGTACTGGTCGCCGAACGCGTGGCGGCCGATGATGATCGGCTCCTTCCAGCCTGGCACGAGCTTTGGGATGTTCTTGCAGATGATCGGCTCGCGGAAGACAGTGCCGCCCAGCTCGTTGCGCAGCGTCCCGTTCGGGCTCAGCCACATCTTCTTCAGCTTGAACTCCTCCACGCGCTCTTCGTCCGGCGTGATCGTCGCGCACTTGATGCCGACGTTGTGCTTCTTGATCGCGTTCGCGGCTTGCAGCGTGACCTCTGTTGAATTGCAAACGACGCGCACAATGACACCAGGCGTTAGCATCGCACAGAACACAAACGCACCACTTTCATGCCGAGCGGAGCAACGCACCATCGTTGGTTGCATCGCGGTTCTCCAGACCCAAGTCGTAGTACTCGATGTCGATGTCCAAGAACGGCAAGATCAACTGCAGCAGCACACGCACATCACAGCAACACCAACACACGCGACGTTAGCCCTCTGCGCACACAGCAGCAGCAGCGTGCTCGTTTGCACGCACGCACCTTTTCGCGGATGTCCTTCCAGATGATGCGCGTCATCTCGTCGCCGTCGAGCTCCACGACGGGTTTGTCGACCTTGATCTTCTGGAACGCGCTCATCTTGACAGCGAGAGGGAGGAAAGCGGGTGCGGATGGACAGGCGGATGTGCGCGGGAGACGGCAAATCGCGTAATGGTCTGCTGGACGGACGAGGGCGAACGGATGGATCGAGGAGCTGTTTCGTCGACTCCACCCTGCTCAGCACTGATCCCGACAGTCAGCCAGATGACTTCAAGCGACGTGGCATTCTCGTTTCGCGTCAGGGATGCTGCGCGCTGATTGGCGGATTGCCAGCGCGCATGCAGCTTTCGCATGTTGCAGATTGGCTTTTGCTCCGTTTGTCTTGGTTTTTGTAAGTGACAAAGACTTCCTCTTTATAATGTAGAGAGGCTCTCCCTCTGACTTCATTTCAGTGAGGACTCGGGAGTTGTCCCTTTATAATCACGGAGCGTTCAGGCAGACGCGATCGACACTGCAGCGATCGACGCGTGTGACCATGTGTGGATGCATGCAAGCTGCATGTGGACGCGTGTGACCATGTGTGGATGCATGCATGCTGCATGGGGACGCGCATGCGAGTGCAAAGCTCACACGTTTGATGCACGGATCTGCCTGTGTGCGTTCCTGGACGGCTGGCTGCATGGAGTGTCCGTCGTCTCGCAACCGACAAGAGCTCTTCCACTCGGCTAAGCTTGGCATGACTTAGCTTGGCCATTCGAGTTGGGCAGCGCACAACGGCGACTGCACTGAGAGAGGTGGTGTGGCATGCATGCTTGCCTGCGCTGTTGCGATGCGGTGGTCGACGTCAGGTTGTTAAACACCTCACTCGCACCCCAAGCAGCCTCGAGTACTGTACGAACGCGTGACGCACGCAGCGCGTTCGTCCGCAGCTCAGCACGCGCCAAGCAGCCGCATGCGCCGAAAGGCGGACGAACGGTAGACGGACGCGCGTGACGCGTGCGATGCGATGCGAGCAGTGTGCGCTGAGTGGATCGCTCTTGATAGTTGCGCCAGCCGCGTCGTTCCATTCCCCTACGCGTCACCTTCGCGTCACCTCTGGTTGAAGTGGTCGCAGTACAGCAGCGACTTTGTAGGTGCGGACTCGAATCGACGTGAGCCCGACGTGAACCGTTTTTTTGTGTGAGTGAGATGAGGGATTGAAAGCTGTGAGAGCAGTTTTTGTCCCCCAGGTGGCACTCGCTACACTCGGTTTTTGTATGCTTCGAGTGTCACGGACTTTAGCACTGAGTGTCGTTTAGGAGATGCGGCACAGCGTCGTGCATCTTACAGCCGACCAATCGACGCGTCACTCATCTGAATGCGGATCTTGAACAGACACTCACACCACTGCTTTCATCGACCACCCTTGAGATGCAGCAACTGAGCATCGACCTGACGGGCGAGTGCGACGATGAGCGCTCCTTCGACACTGCTGACGCCGCGTACGTGAGTTTCTGCGACCTCGAGTCGTATCCTGGCGCTGCTGCTCGTCTTTCTCAAAGCGCTTCCGAAGACGATTCTCCCAGCGCGAGCGTGGGCTCTGGCGATTGCTGCGCTCGTGACGTCGATCCTATTCGGTAGGTCGCCGTTTCGGATTCACTACCTGCTCGTGTGCTTTGACTTGGAGTGCAATGAGCACAGCCTGACACTGACGCTGATTCTTGTGTGTTTCTGGCAGACTTCGCAACGCTGCAACACTGGAAACACAGCACATGCGAGTCCTTCAGAGTCGAACTTCTCGACTATTATGCAGGGACAATTGCAATGGAGACCACCAGCTCAGTGGCTCCAGCGGCTCACTGCTCCTTCACTCGTACAAAGGGCTCATCGCCCTCCAAG
>JAASFO010000283.1:0-27518 GCA_023333815.1 Globisporangium recalcitrans
GGGCTGGTTGGTTTGCAGAGAGACAAGGAAAGACAGGAGAAGAACCGTCCAGAGATAGATGAGAGTGAGAGGTAGAAGATATTGTTAGTGAAGTTTAAACATAAAGAGCTCTTCTTCCTGTGTGAAAGCAGCCACCCGGAAGCCCAACCTCCGAGCACGAAGCCGAGCACAAAGCCCCGGACTGTGAGTGTCCTCGCATCCCAGTGGAAACGCTGAGAACAGCAAAGCAGCAGAAGAAGAAGAAGGCAGCATTCCTGCGAGCCTTTGTCAACACGTTCGGTTCATGAATCGCAGCAAGTCTCACCTGTCACTCGTGTTGGGCACTGACTCGTCCAGCATCCCTCCAACACAAGCACCAGCACTTGTTCTCTTGATGGTTTCCTCAGATCTGAGGCGAAAGCTGGGTGAACAACTTGGTGTGTCCCACACTTCGTCAGATCTGAGCTGGTCTATCTAGCATGCTTTTCTCAGATGACGAGGAAGAAGCTGACGAGTGGATCAGACGACGTTGCTGTCACTGAACTCGCTTTCTTCTCTTCTCTAGTGACGCCGAGAGTGAAGCTCATGCCCTCGCAGCAGAAGACGCGCCTGCGCAACACCAGTTTGCGTCTGTGCGACTGAGCGAACAATGACGAAGGAGCAGCAGACCGTGCTCGGCATCTGCGGCGGTGTCGGCCCCGCTGCGGGCGTGCTGCTGCATCAGATCATCTTGGAGCACACGGAGAGCGACGGAGTGGATCAGGGTCATTTCAACGTGTGCCACTTCTCGCGGTCCGAGGATATGACTGACCGCACCGAATACCTCCAGCACATCGCGCAGGATAGTAGTGCCGTGAATATGCGCGCAGATGGGACAGCTTTGCTGGCGGTTGAAAACCCTGCTTGCGGGATGGCGCGGACGTTCGAGATGATGAAGAGTGCTGTCGCCAGCAGCAATGCACGGCTCGTCACGGGTGTGCCCTGCAACACTTTCCACGCCAAGCCGATCTGGGACGAGTTCCTGCGTCTCACAGCGCCGTCGCCGAAAGCGTCGTCGTGGGTGCATCACGTGCACATGCTCGAAGAGACGGTGCGGTTCATCGCGCAACACGCACCGAGTTGTACCCAGATTGGGCTGATGGCGACGACGGGAACCAGGGAATCTCGCGTGTATCACGACCTCATGGAGCCGCTAGGGTACAAGATCATTGAGATTTGTCCGTCGCTCCAAACCGAGCTGCACGAGTCGATCTACAACAAAGTCTGGGGCATCAAGAGCACCGCGCCTGCCGTGAAACCGCGTTGTGTCGCGAATTTCCACCGCTTTGCACGGCATCTGAAGAAGAGTGGAGCCGAAGTGATCGTCATGGGCTGCACGGAGATCCCGTTTGCGTTCACGGGACGCAAAAGCTTTGCTGGAGTGCTGCTCATCGACCCGCTTGTCGCGCTCGCACGCGCGATGATCCGAGAGGCTGACCCTGTGCGGCTGAAGCCATTGGCGCTGGAAGGAAACCGCATTGCACCGCTGAATAAGCTTTCGCAGCCCCGATCGCCCACGAAGTACCACAAATCGTGCTGACCTCCTGTGTGGTTTGCGGCCAGTCAGTGATGCGTGAGTCCGAACGCAAAGGCTGGATGTCTCCATGTAGTAAGTAGCAGGTAATAGATTAGAGTTTATTTATCCACAGCACACAGCAACTCACTTGGTGTCAGAGATGTCCTTGTTTCTTCTTCTTCTCCTTCACATCAGAGACCCAAGTTGGTTCAAGAACTCGGTCGCTTTCACAGACGCAGCCTGCTCTTCCTCAGCATCCACTTCAGATTCAAGTGACGATCCATTCGGCTGTTCCGAACCCGCAGCAACAGCAGAACCAGTGCCGAGATCTGTTTGCCGCCGCAGTTTCTCCAGTCGAAGCTGCTTTCTTGTCTTCTTGTCGAGAAGCGCCGACTTCGCGTGACTTACGTCTTCGTGAACTTCTCGGAGATAGGTTTTCTCTTGCGAGTTCAGTCGCTTTTCCCACTGGGACACCACGAAGCTGCCGTTAGTCGATTGAGACTCCACTCGCGGATTCGCCTCGTGCTCGGATGAAAAAATGGACGGCATGGACTCCGCAGCTTCACTACGAGTCTGCTGCTGAAGGAACGCAGCATGCTCGACGCTGTCTTTTGCGACAAATCGCACACGACCAAACTCATCTGTGATCTCCACCGTTTCGTTTGTCTTCTGGGTCGCAGCAGCATCCAATTCAGACTTCTTCTTCGCGCTAAAGTCGACCAGACACTCCGCCGTTGCCGCCGCTGAAGAACTCCCAGATCCTGACGCGCGTCCGCTCATCATGTCGTCGTACAGCTTGGCTTTCTTCGCCAGCATCTCTCGCGACTTTTTGTGCCACGCCTTGTCGTCGTCGTCGTGCTCATCCAGCTCGTCCTCGTGGGCAGCCTCGTCCTGCTTCCGGCGCTTCTCGACACCGCGATTGCTCTTCTTACCCATCCTCTCCTCATCTCGCGAAAGCGCTTCACTGCTTCCTCCACGCTTCTTCGTCGCCTTCAAGTGCGCAAACCTGCCAAAGCCGCGAGTCCCAGCGGCAGATACGGAAGCCGAATCGTTGTCGTTGTCATCGCCACCAAGCAGCGCGTCCCGCAGACTGCGCTTGCGCTCCTGGCGCTCCTCCTCCTTCTGGAAGACAACGGCGCGCAGGTCCACGAGCGACTTGGAGTCCACTTTGATGGCCTTCGCCTTGGACGGCAGCAGTGCCGACTCGGTCAGGAACCCCAGCGACATCCTCCTCCTTCTTCTTCTTCTTCTTGCTCTTGCTTCTCGTTCGTTCCCCTTTTATCTCAACCTGATGCAAACTGCGGAATCTAGAACGCTCTTACACAGGTTTAGAAACCTCTTAATGTGGGGGAATCTGGTGAGGATCATGCGGAACACGAGGGAAAATGAAGCCATTTCATGACGATTGCGTTGTGCTGCTTCCAGAAGCTCTCAATGCTCTTGCGTCTCTCTGTGAAGTACTCCTTCACACACCAGAAACGCAAGCGAACAGACGCGTGCTTCGTCACCCAAGCAAGCGTCTGTGCAGATGCGCATTCGCGCTCAGACCACTCACTCATCGACTCTTTGACAAGCTGCCTGCGTGCACAAGGGGCGAATGTTCCGCTCCAAGATGGCGCCAACAGGTCGCGTGATCCCAAACGCAGCGGCGCGGTCAGCAGCGACGGTCGCAGTCGAGAACTCTACTTCGCAGAGCGCTGGTGCAGCCAACGCAGGCACGCCAGACACAGCAAAATCGGCACCGGCGGTCTCATCAGCAGCAGTGTCTGCGTCCGATCCGACCCCACTGCCCGCCAGCGGTGTCGCCACCAATAGCAACAGCAACCAGGACGAGACACAAAGAAAGCCGTCGCTGCATAAAGCTGCCGTGCGCACCGGCACGCTCCGCCGAGAGTCCACTTTCCGATCCGTGGGCAGCCTGTTGCTCAAGTCGGGTGGGCAGATCAATGTGCTGCGCACTTCGCTCAACGAGATCAACGAGCGGGTGCGGTACCGATGGGTTTTGCACCCGACGTCGCAGCTCAAGACCGCGTGGGACTTGCTCAGCGCAGTCGCAGTCGTGTACTACTCGTGGGTGATCCCGTTCATGCTCTGCTTCGAGTGGGTGTCGCGGTCCAAACGGACGACCGTGATCCTGTGGATCCTGGACGTCTGGGGAGCGCTCGACGTCACGCTGCGCTTCCGCACGGGGATCATCGAGTGCAGCAACGTCGTCATGAACCCAAAGCGGATACGAGACGCGTACGTGGAATCGATCTGGTTCCCAATCGATTTGGTCGCGACGATCCCGTTCGAGTACATGATTCAAGGCGGCAACGTGTCGACTCGGAAGACGATCAAGATGATCAAGTACGTCAAGCTGCCTCGCTACTTGGAGTGTCGAGTGCTCACATCGAGTCTGCTGATCAGTTTCTAAGTGGCGATCCGCGAGGGGACATCGGCAAGGAGCTCTTCATGATCGTGAAGGGCATCGTGCGGGTCATGCCGCCAAAGCATTCGCTGAACCCGGCCGCAGAGAAGAACATCTTGCTGGGTGAGGGCGACTTCTTTGGTGAGATCGGGGTTGTGATGGAAGTGGAACGAACGCGCAGTGTGCGCGCCGAGTGCATGGCCGAGCTCTGCATCCTCTCGCGCGACGGTTTTGACAAGATCCTCGTCGAGTTCCCCGAGTTTGCGACCGCGATGAAGAAGCTGATCATCAAGCGCGTGGGCGAGATGTGGAAGTCCGAGGACGACTCCGACCGCATGGAGAAGATGACCAAGCTCGCGGACTGGAAGATGAAGCGGACCATGCAGACGTACAGCCACGTGCAGAAGCTGCGGGGTTCTACGCACATCCTCCACGCGTTCCGCCCCAAGACATCGAGTGAAGTGAACGGCTTGACGACAGTGCCGAACATTGAGCCCATCTCTGAGGTTGACAATCCGGGAAATAAAGCACAGCTCGAGGCGACAAAGAGCCCGGAGTCGCTCTCGCTGCTAGAGCCCATCTCAGAGCTCGACTCCGAGCCCGAGAGTGCGGCTTCCAGTGAAACCGACATTGGACAACATGTTGAGCCACATTTCGGCAGCTGACGCAGCGCAAGAGCGACACGTGAGCGCGAGCCTCGAACGGAAAGATGAAGCTGCGGTCGCATTCATCAATGCGAAAGAGCCACCAGCACGAGCTCAAGAATCGGCTCTCGAGGTGGCAGCGCACGCAAGTGCCCTCTCTGCACCAGCGGCGACTGCTGTTGCGATGGCCGAGTCCACGCACCACAAGGTCCTTCGGAAGGCTGAGAAGGCGCTGCAGCAGCAGCAGCAGCAACCAGTCGTCGTGCATGCTGATGTTGAGACCAAGAGCGACATTGAAGGTGCTGGCACGGAGACTTGAAGTGAGCCACGAAGCACACACTCTTTCATCTCGTCATCCTCGCGGCAGAGAACTGGATCCAGATCTCTCTCTCTCTCTCTCGAAATTGCCAGCTCGCGAGAGAAAAGGAAGGAAAGGGTCCAGCTCTCAAGTGTAGCCCATTTTGCATTCGCGCCATCACTCAAGGACGACGCAAAAGCAAGCAATTGGCGAGATGCAGTTTCAAGATACGAGCAAGAGGATACACGTTCTCTCTCCTGGTCTCAGCGACACCGAGAGATCGAATTGCCTTTTTGGGGGGCGAGAGCAAGGAAAAGAGAGCATTTTGGATCGAGGTTCGAGCAATGAGAGCGAGCGCTGTCGTCGCGCTGACAATGGCCACTTGACGCTTCGCTTCTCTCGAGTCGAGAGCGCAAAGAGAGTGAGGCAGTTCCCACAGCATTTTGTCTCACGTCGTTGTGGCGTATCGCACACACACATGTTCACACAACCAAGTGACTGAATACACCAAAAAGAGAGAGAGTTGGAATTTTTTGTGTGCTTGTTGCTGCTGGCATTTCTGCCAGCAGTAACGAAAGCGGGAGAGCTGCTGGATTCCATCGGCGCGGCTGTTTGCAGTTTGGCTGACTGTCCATGCGTTTGATGGCTTCAAAAGCACCATGAAGAAGCCCTTGCGAGGCACAAATCGATCGAAGGAAAATGGAGGTGATGAAGACGACGATGGAGGTGCTCAATATTCACGCAAAGGTTGAAGTGATGCTTTTGTCGTGAATCAGGACGCTTCCTCATATTCCTCATGTTCCGAGTAAATGGGGTTGCAATTCCACATCAGGATCTCAGTCACTAGAAGGAAGAGCACGAAGGGACGCGAATGGCTGACGCGACTGAAGAAGAGTGAGGCAAAACGACATGGCTGCCTCATCTGCGAAGGTGTTGAGACAGTCTCTGAAAACGAGTAGAGAAACCAAAAAGGGGTTGTCTCTCAGTGCGACCTGCTTTTGGTCAAAGTGGACACGTTAGAGTCTTTTACAGAGGTTTCACACATTCTAAATGAGCGCTTAATCCGACAGCGCCAGTACAAAAACTGGAACAACAAAAAAGCAAAAAAATGGAAAAAGCAACGCGCGCGACTCGTTTCAGGAACTGTCCTCGTTCTTCATTTTTCATTTCACTGATCTGCAAAGTGGATTCTCCGTTTATTTTTAGCTGGAAGTTGTGCTTTTTCGTCATGATTTTTTCCGCTGCTTCCTTTTTCTGTTCTCTGACTGCTGTTTTGTGAGGGATAAGGGGAATCAGAGAGAGCTTGTGTGGCTCGGTTGCTGCTGTTGTTTTGTCTTGGGACAACTGCCAAAAACAGCAGACGCGCAGATTACGCGAAGAATAGAGAGAGCGAGAGAAAGAGCAAGCTGATTGAGATCTGCCTTTTTGGCTCTAAACCAAAACCAAACAAAAAATACCGAAACAAAAGAAAGTCGCAACAGCAAAGTGCTCGCCTACACTTGCTCTTTGTATCCACCACCTTCTGTTTCTCTGCGACCAGGGGAATGTTTCATTTCCCTGTTTTGTTCTCTCTTTGTTTGTTTGTTGTGTTGTGAACAGGACTTCTCTTCCGCACGCGTCTGCTGCCTGCTTCTTTCCTTCATCATCCCGCGTCCGTCCGTCCGTGCGATCGCTGCTGCCTGCGCGTCTCTCTCTCTCTCTCTTTCTCGCTCTATCTATTGAGCTGCAGTCTGTTCCAAGCGTCAAGGGGTGCAGCCACGCTAACGTCCGAGCCAGCATCCATCCATCCTCTGCCGATCGCCCCTGTTATCCCGACCGCACGAGCGTTACTCTTGCTTTCTCACACATGCAGGACCGCGACCGGCCGCGCTTCACGCTCTTCTCGCAGGAAGACGCCGCCGCCATGACCCAGCGCGAACGCACGAGCCTCACGACGACCACGACCAACGCGTCTATGGCAGCGATGATGGGACCCTACGGCACCGGCGCGTCCGCAGTCAACAGCACAGCGAACAACAACATGCACGGCGGCGGCGGGGGAATCAAGTACTTTGAGCCGCGCGCGTCCTCGTACACGATGCGGCCGTCCCAGACGTTCTATGGCGGCCGCGAGTCCTATGGCGGCGACACGACCGACGCGTCTGTGGTGTCGTCCTCGGTCGCGGACGGGAGCGGCGGCTCCACGGGCAGCGGCCAGACCCCGCCTCTGCACAACCAGCAACAACAACAACAACAACAGTCGGCGGCACAGAACAGTACCCACCGGGGCTTGAACGCCAGTCGCGTGCGTCTGAGCGTGTGCGCGGACGTGAGCAACACGTTCGAGGACATGTTTGAGACGGACTGGGAGGGGTATCTGTGGAAGCAGGGCCACGTCGTGCGCTCCTGGCGGTACCGCTACGCGATCCTCTCGGGCACGACGTTCTCGTACTACGTGTCCAAAGAAGTCGCGATGGTCGACACGGAAAAGTTCCGCGGCCGCGTGACCGTCACGGGTGCGCGCAAGGACGAGTCGCGCGCGAACGGCGTGCTGGTCACCACGACGATCAACAAGGTCTTCGCGCTCTACACGCGCTCGCCCATCGAGTCGGAGATCTGGATCCGCATGATCCAGCAGGCAGTCGTGAACGCCAGCGGCGAGAAGCCCTCGATGAGCGCGAGCGCGACCAACACGACCTCGGGCGGCGGCCGCGACTCGGACATCCTGCTTCAACAGCAGCAGCAGCAGCAGCAGCTGTACGGCCGCCACACGCTCGCAGCGAACGCGATCCTGGCGCAGAGCGTGCGCTCGTCGCTCGACTGGAAGACGCGCAACCTGAACACGGTCAAGCAGTTCTACGCGCTTTGGACCGCGCAGTTCCTGCAGCCGCGAGGACTGAACGAGTCGGCGTCCAACTTCATCGCGCTCTTCCCGCTCTGCTCGACCGACATGGTCCTGACCGTGCGCTATCCGTGCGAGTTCCTGCCGTCGTCCGTGTTCTACGGTCGCGAGGGGCTCGTGGACGTCGCGCTTGGGCTCTCCAAGGTTGTGCAGTTCCGACGGTTCTCGGTCTCGCGGTACCTGAACACCAAGCAGCCGAACGTGCTGCAGGTGCTCGCGACCGGCAAGATCTGGAACAAGTCGCTGCAGCGCGAGTTCGCGTTCAACACGCGCGACGAGCTGCAGCTGAGCCCCGGCGGCCGCGTGCTCAGCATGCAGATGCAGATCGAGGTGGACCTCATGGCGTTCCAGATGTCGGACTCGGACAAGAAGGCGGTCAAGTCGGACCGCGTGTTCCAGGCCACGACCTCGAAGCGCGTGCTGTCGCTCTCGATCCAGCACTTCCACGTGAACCGCGTGCTCGGCAAGGGGACGTTCGGGACCGTCGTGCTCGCCGAGCGCAAGAACACGGGCGAGGTGTTTGCCGTCAAGATCCTCGAGAAGAGCTCGATGAGCAACTACGACAAGCTGCGCACGAAGACCGAGATGCGGATCCTGCGCGACGTGCACCACCCGTTCATCGCGCCGCTGCGGTTCTCGTTCCAGAGCAACTCGCGCGTGTTCCTGGGCATGGAGTACTACCCCGGAGGCAGTCTGTACACGCACATGAACCGCTTCTCGAACAACAAGGAGCACCGCATCAAGATCTCGATCGACATTGCGCGCGTGCGCTTTTACGCGGCGCAGATCGTGCTCGCGCTCTGCCACTTGCACGCCTGTGACATTGTGTACCGGTATGTGCTCGTCTGGCTCCCCATATTCGCTTGACTGTCTTGCTGGATCTCCGACTCACAACACTGTTGTTGTTTTGCTTGTTTGTGCAGCGATTTGAAACCCGACAACATCATGATTGACGACGAAGGCAACGTCGCGCTGATCGACTTTGGGCTGTCGAAGACCAGTGTGAGCCAGCTCAGCGGCGCGCGCACCATGGCTGGCTCGCCAGCGTACACTGCACCAGAGCTTTTGAAACCGAAGCGATCGCGCGACTACGGGAAGGCGGTCGACTGGTGGTGCCTCGGCATCCTGATCTACGAGATGCTGCTCGCGAAGCGTCCGTTCCACCACCTGAATGTGTCGGTGCTCTACAAGCTCATCGAGAAAGACCCTGTCAAGTTCCCTCCAAAATGTAACATACCTTCTGAAGCGCGAAGCCTCCTCGTCGGGCTGCTGGAGAAGGACCCGACGAAGCGTCTCGGTGCGCGCCAAGCGAGCGAGATCCTCACGCACCCGTTCTTCAAGGACGTCAAGTGGGATCTGGTGCTGCGCAAGAAAGTCGAGTCGCCGTGGATCCCGGCGCCGCTGTCGCTCGAAGAAGAGAAGATCAAGAACCCGGACATCAACTACGACAAGTACCTGGCGTCGAAGACGTACTCGACCGGGAGCTTCTTCAGCATGATTTTCTCGTGGCGAAGCCCCCACTCGCGCGCGCGGAGAAAACCGGAGCGCGACAACGACACGTTTGGCAAGTTCAGCTACGTGAGCGACACGACGAACTCGTTCCTGGTCGACGAAGACGAGATGCTCGACTCGGCGTTCACGGGTCGTCGCAGCATCCAACTGCAGAACTTGTCGGGGGAAACGTAACACTGCATATTTGCGTCTTGATGAGCTACTGACTGCTGCCAGTGAGTGTGGGCAGTCGAGTGCTAGATCGGGTGATCGATCGATCGATCACTCGCTCGCAGGGTTTGCAGGTACCATAACAGTACAACAGCCAAGATCTTGCCTTCTCTCCTCTCTCTCTCTCTCTCTCTCTCTCTCTCTTCACCTGGCAGGGGTGAGGCGAGGTGAGTGAGACCAGAAGGCGAGAGAACACAATTGATGGATACCATAGATGATAAACAATAATAATAATCTAATTTAACGCGATGTGTGTCAGTCAGTCTTGAGAGATGGCGATGAGGAGTCAGCGAGCCTCGTCAAGCAAAACGTGGATTGATTGTGCGGTTAGACTGCGTGTCAACAAGAGGCGAAGCAGCCCTCTCTCTTCACGCGAGACGCTCATTGATTGTGCGGTTGGACTGCATATCCTTCAAGCACACCATGGCGGAGTTCCGACCGCAGGCTCCCATCACGCCGCCGCCTGGGTGGGATCCTGCCGAGCCGAGGTACAAGCCCTTGATCGGGGAACGATAGTCCGAGTATCCGGGAATCGGTCTCATCCAAAAGAGCTGCGCCAACACAAACAAATTGCGTCAATGTCATCCAGTCGAAAAAGCCAAGAGGCATAGTTGCGGTTGCTCGCTCACCTGGTCCAAGCCCATTGCGCCGTGGAAGATGTTCCCCTTCGGAAGCGAGAAAATCCGTTCAAGGTCAGGTGGCTGCAAAAATGCGAGCCAGATGTCAGACAACGTTGAGGCAAAATGACGAAATCAATACTGGAGCGCTCAACGAGAACCTACCGTGAGCATGTCGTATCCAATGACGGAGCTCTTGAAACCAGGCGCAAACTGATCGATAACCGAGAACACTTGATCCGCGAACTTGTCTTTCTTGCCTGGAGTATCCCAGCTTCCATCCTGGTGTCAAACAACCACATGCTTAGAATCGCACTTTTGAAAGTAAACAACAGCGGTTTCCGTACCTTCGGCATGTACGGCGTGTACTGGACAAACAAAAGAGCAACGTGTTTGCCTGTGAACAACATTGCATAAGAGTCAGTCAGTCACATGCGTGCATTGTGCCAAGGAATAGGAATACTCCACCTGGAGGAGCGATGGTCGCATCGAGCGACGTTGGCACATTCATCTCGATCACTGGTCGTTTCGACGCGTATCCGTGCTGCACATCCAGAAAAGCGTCCTCAATCTGAAACGAAGGGTTTTGTCACTCAGTATTGTCAACCATTCAAGCATCGTTCAATAAAAGGCGACACCTCTTTACCTGCTCCATCGAGTCTTCAAAGTGGGTGGTGCCTCGATGATGGCGCATCGGGGTGTTCCCATCACCAGTATTTGGGATACAGGAAAAGTTCGGCAAGCGATCGAGTGCGACGTTGATCTAAGGGAGAGCAAAGAGATTGACACACGCACTACGATTAGGCAAGCACGCATACTCGATTGGTAGGACCATACAATCAGTACCTTCGTCGACGCAGATTCGCAGTTCCAGTTCTTCTTGAAATGTGTCACAACACGCTCCGGTAGCACCTTCTCGTCGAGCAGTTCCAGCATCGTGACTAGCGGACTGGCGTTGGAGAGAACAAAGTCCGACTCAACGACTTCTCCACTCTCCAGACTAACGCCTTGGACCTTTCCGTCGTGAACATCAATCGACTTCACTGGAGTGTTGGTGAAAATCTCGACGCCAGCTTCAGTTGCAGAGTTTTCAAGCGCTTGAGAAACGCCTCCCATTCCGCCTTTGACGTGACCCCACATGCCCTTGATGCCATTCACTTCTCCCATGACATGGTGGAAGAGGATGTATGCTGATCCCGGAGTCGACGGAGACACCTACACGATTGAAATCGACGCGTTAGTATTGGTACATACCCATAAGCACTGTCGAAGCAGCGAAAATGTGTCCTACCTTGGCCCCAATGATGGCATCCGTTGCTAGAGTCGCCTTGAGAACGTCGGATTCGAACCACTTGTCCAAAATCTTGGTTGCTGGCGCAGTCATGAACTCCAAAAAGGTCGTCAGCTCTTTCCCAAGCTTGCCGGATCGGTAGCCGAGCTTCATCATGGACTGGATCGCATCCACGCGGCGACTGCAAACCGGAAGCGATCAAAAGATGACTTCATCATATCCTGAAAGAAGCAGGCTAAGCGACAAACATTTACCTGATCGAAGAGTTCGTGTTGAAAACAACTCGCACATCAGGCGGAAGCTACAATGCTGCCTGTTAGACAGCGCCAATGGACTGCAAGTATCCCAATGTCAACCTTACCTCATCGATCATTGGCACAAAGAAATCCACCATCGTCTGGACAACATATACGACAACACGATTAGCGAATGCTGCTCGTGCCAGTTCAAATAGCCAAACGCTGCATACATGCCTCCAACATATGGCTGTACTTCGGGTACGCAAGTGCATCCGCCTGAGAGAACTGAGCTGTTCATGTCGAGGAAGAGATACACAGCACACACAGATATTCAGCATGCTGAGTTTTGTTACGACCACTCGATTTTGCAAAATATGAGCTCGTACCGATACTCTTCTGGTTCTCGACCATGTCGCTGCCGAGAATGAGGCTCCTCCCGTCCAACGTCGGCGTAAATGACGACGGATCGCGCGGGTACACTGTTGAACAGAATTGCATACCGCAGCCACCACACGTGCTCTCCTTGAGAATGTTCAAACCGCTACCATTCAGAAGTTGAGTAGCGCACCTTCGAGTCCGTGCTTGTGCAGCTCCAGATCCTTGATGATCTGCGGGCGAAACAGCGAAAAGACGTACGACGCGCGCGAGAACTTAAACCCCGGAATGATCTCTTCCGTGACTGCTGCACCACCGACCAGGTGCCTCTTTTCCAGCACGCACACTTGCTTTCCAGCCTGTTGACACGCAAGCATAGATGTCCAAATGCTGTGAGTGATGCAGACAGCAATCCATGAGCCAAGCCAACTCCGCGCAAGCAGGTACCTTTGCAAGATACGCAGCCGCCACGAGCCCGTTGTGTCCGCCTCCAACTACGATCGCATCCCTGCAGGCAACACGCATGCTGGTTAAACACACACGCACACACACAGCAAGAGCTCCATGCCAACAGCAGACAGCAAGAGCCACCATTTCTTGCGCGCGAGGGCGGCAGCGAGACGCATCGCAGCTCTGCGCGGCTTGCTGCTTGGACGAGTGGCGAGCGAGAGGAGGTCTTGACGCCTTCAGAGCTGATTCGCAAGTGAGAGTCACGGAAATACGGACGAGCAAAGAACCATATTCGCATCCACACTCGCTCAATGCATGCGAGAGTCGAAGGTCCGCTCGCTGACATGCATTGCTGAATGCGAGTCGAAAACGGATTCATCTTCAAGTGGGTTTTGACTTCCTCGACCCACGGGTCAGAATGACGCAAACCCGTTGAAGTTGAAGTGCAGAGTGGTTGTCACTTTGTCCATTATTGCCCAGATCACAAAAGCGACAAAGTGCAACAAGCGCGCGCAGAATGAACATGCACGAGCCGTTCGCAGTGCACCTTGTGCGCACGCGCCAGAGAGCGAGCGGACGCGCCAAAGCGACGCTGCAGACGCTGAAGAAGGCGCTGCGTATGCGCATCCGCGCCGGAGAGCTGGCGATCTCAGTGCCGAGAACTCCTCCTTCACCGACAGCTCCGGCGAGAACGTCTTCGATCTTGCGCTACTTTGCGCCGACACGACCCGCTTCTGCTGCATCTCCACATGCCGGAGAAAGTGTATGGCTGAATATCGAATCTCGCCTGGTGAGGAGCGTCAAGGTGAAAGGGAGGGTGCTCAAAGTGGTGTTTGAAGACGGGCAAGCGCTCACGTGAGTACAGCTAGCGTGTTTGCTCGTTGGGAACATCAGAGGCTAAGCGTCGTGCATGCATGCAGTCTATGTCTGAAAGATGCAAGCGAAGCAGTGCAAGCTGCGACGGCCATGATGGAGGCGTGGGGTATGTCCGTTCATTGCAGCATCCTCAAGTCAAATGAAACCAGGAGTGTGACAAGATCTGCTGCACTGTCAACAGGGATTGAGCCACTTGTCGAGACAAAGAGCGTAGAAAGGCAAAGCACCGCATCGATGGAGCAAATGTCGAAGCTCTACATCAACAACTCGCATTTCCGATCGCTCGTGCACCAAATGCACGACCAGATCGAGTCTCTTGGGATCGGAAATCCCGCGTTCATGACGTCGTCGCAGTAGGTAGGTGATGGCAGTTTTCGTTTTATTACGTTTACGATTCATTGTCTTTGCAAATAGTTTACTCGGCGCTTTCTGTGCGTACTTCTCGTTCAGCGAGCGATCATTCATACATATGGTAGGAATAGAGAGAGGCAGGTGCTCAGAGCCACCCAGCTTCAACCTTACGAATCGTTCTCTTGCTCGACACAATGCTCCGCGAGTCGGGCTTTGATCGTCTCCATGATCGCCAGCATCGCTGTAGTCTCTTCGTGATCGCAACGCACAATCGCCACCTGCAGCATCACGGGAAGATGCATGATCGCATCTTCTTCTTCCGCGGCAGCACTGTCGGCGTAGTTCATCTTGTGGTAATTCATCGCTGCGTCTCGGTACTTCTCGTACAGCTCAAGGCTCTCTGCATCTTCAAAGCCGTACGAGGAAACCGGTCGCTCCAGTTCGCCGCTGCCGCCACCGACACCAGCGTGGCTAGCTGCGTTCTCTAGGCACATCGTTTCGTGAGCGTCGCGAATTTGTTCTTCGCCAACGCCGTACGCAAGCGCCAAGATGAGGAAGACCGAGTACTTGCGTTTCAAGTGGTCGGCGAAGAAGTTCAAGATCTCTGCTGGGATTCGAGACTCTCGGTTGTCCAGTTTCTCGATCTCGCGTCTGCTGTTGGCGACAAAGAGCTCGTGCACTCGACTCACTTTCTCGTACACCAGCAGCGCCATCCGCGGATTTGTCACCTGTGCTACGAGTTTCTCCATGGCGACGATTCGTCGGATCTCAGACTCGGCTTTCTCTTTCTCCCCTGACAGAACGCGGTTGCACCAGATCTCACTCTGGTGAAGCGTCAAGCGCGAATCCTGGCCAGGCGACACCCACGCTTTCTTCATCGCTTGTCGGGACGGCGACGCATTGTTTGGTTGCTGAGAATCACCATCGTCGTCGCAGTATCGGTTGCTGAAAGTGCTCGCGTCCTGGCTGTGCTGCTCTCGCTTGACTTGTAACACCCGTCGAATGGATTTCGTCCAGAGCTCGAAAGTGCTCTGGTTGTACGAGCCAAACTCAATGATGCAACGCGCGCTCGCATTCGGGTTGGTGGAGATAATGCCACCAGCCCTGCTTGCAGATCCAACGACCAGATTCTGATGAAGCTCTTCATTGAGCCACTGCAAGTTGACATATTTGAAGTTAGAATTTGCTTCACATGACCAACAACACGAGATGCAGCAAAGTAGGCAAAGAGCAAAACCGACCTCATCCAATTCGTCCGTCTCCAAGAGCTTCTGCCGGAACAGGCGCGAGACACTGCTGCCGTCATAGGCTGTAGCGTCAACTTTCATTTCGCCGAGCAGCAGCATGTGATGCAGCTCAAGTATCTGCAACAGCGCACACAACAAACGGAATGAGCAACCCAGAAGCGCAAGTACCAAACTGTTCCGTGGTGCCATTCGGCTGACACCTTGTCGGGCTTGAGACCCTGCTCCCATCTCTCTCGGCTCTTGAACATCAGGATGTGGTCTTCTTGGAGCGACACAAAGTGCGGGACCCACTCGTTGAAAAAGAAGATATTGCGCTCCAGCACCAGAAGCGTATCGTTCAGAGTTTGCTACCATGTGTACAGCATGGATGCATTCGTTAGTGCTGACGATGTACACACACTGCCAAACGATACCAAAAGACGCACCTTGTAGATGATCGCGGTCTTGGCTCGTCCAAGCGATTTCGGCGTCCAGGGTGTCTCGATCGAGAGCTGCTCGTCCAGCACAATGGACGCGTTGTTGCCGTCGTGCGTGAGTTCCTGCGGCTGCTCGACCTGTTGCTGGCGCGGCGAGCCTCTCTGCTTGTCCTCCTGGATCGCCTGCTGGTGGTTCTTCGTTACGATCTGCTTCAGCAGCGACGCAGGCGTCTTGAGTTGCTTACTGCCTGCTTTTTGGTCGTCTGCAGTGTGCTCCGAGGCTCTTGGCGAAGAAGACGCATTGTCAAATCGCTGCTGCTGTTGAGAGCTGTTTGAGGAGCGCGGAGCGAGTTTGCTAGCGAAGCTGGTGCTGGCGCTGATGGGATTGGGGCTGTTGGTGCTGGACCTCCGCGCACTGGGGTTGTTGATCGTCTTGGTCATAACTCGCTCTCTGTGCGCTCAGTCAGCGCTGGCAGTGATGCGGCGGCTCTCGCTGTTGTTGTTGTTGGCGCATGAGTGGGTATTGTCTCGAAGCGACAGCAACGACTGAGAACTCGAAAAGTGGAACAGCTCTCTTCCACGGGCCGGGTTCAGTGCTCAATAATGCCACGCGGGTCTCAACCCGCTGCTCAAATAGAAACCCTGAGCTGCTAAGCAGAAACGAATACCCGGGTTCTGGCTAGGAAACCCCATCCGACACACTTACTTTGTTCGAGTAGTTTGTGGCTTCCAAAGACCCGTCCTTGTTGCGCTTGACCCGACCCGCTTTTGTTTTCACTCTCCTCGATATAACATCTCACAGGTGTTGAAGTAGAGACTCGATGTTTTCGAGAGGTGTATATCACATTGTACAGGTCCATTGCTGGTGTCCAAAAAGTGAACCTTTTTATTGAATATTTGGCAGAGCATGGGCATCCTTCAGAACATGCACCATGTGCTGTAATACCAGCAATATGGACAAAATGTCTCGGAAGAAATGCTAGAAATGCCCCCTTTAGGATTTACCTTCTTGTGCTTCTTTTTGTTTGAGCAATTGGAATCATGTTGTTGGCGCATTTCTTGTGTGCAGAATCACTATGGGAAGCCTATTGAAAGGACATTCACTATCGATTTGTTCCTTCAAGGTCCAGAAGGCAGACACCGGAAGCTCAACACACCAAGCAGACTTGTAACACCAGGACAGGCGATCGACATGCACCACGCGCAGCAGCAGCAGCAGCAGCAGCGGCGCTCGAAGGAGGACTACGAGAAGCACCACCGGCTCGCCGCGTTCCCGCCCGTGCGCATGGGCTCGTGGCGCCGCTACCGCTCGGCGTCGCAGGAGTTCGCCGACATGATGCTCGCGCCGGCGCCGTCGTCGACCGTCGCGCGCAAGCCCGTGATGAGCGTACGTGGGTCGTAACGAATAGTCTGTTGTGTGTGCGTTTCTGGGCGGTGTGCTGTATGTGGAGATGGCTAATGGAGCTCGTTTGTCATGCTGCTGTTGCGCAGAATTTCCAGGTGGGGACGATAGGGATGAAGCAGATTCTGCAGCCGCCGCCGATTCGAAGCCGCAAGACCAAGATCATCTGCGCGGTCGGACCGTCGTGCTGGTCAGCGGAGGTGCTAGGTGAGGGGAAGAAAGACTGCTAGCTCGTGATGTCAAACGTCATGTTAGTTGTGTGCTCGCTCACCCATGTTCTTTGCTTTTCCCTGCAGGCGAGTTGCTGGATGCTGGGATGAATGTCGCACGGCTCAATTTCTCGCATGGAGACCACGAGATGCACGCGAGGAGCCTGTCGAACCTGCGCAAAGCAGTCGAAGCGCGTCCAGGCTGCCATTGCGCTGTGCTTCTCGATACGAAAGGACCGGAGATCCGAACAGGGTTGCTCAAAGACCACAAACCGATCCAGCTAGAGGCGCGTAAATGCTCAGTCCTGACAAATTCGTTGTCTTGGTGTTGCGTTCCGTGCTCATCTATTGTGTCTTGCTTTGACAGGCAGGGCAAGAGCTGGAGATCACAACGGATTACTCGATTGAGGGTGACAACACGCGCATCGCTTGCTCGTATGTTCACCTGCCAACATCTGTCTCGCCAGGCTCGAAGATTCTATGTGACGACGGCAGTCTGGTTATGACAGTTCTCGAGTGCTCGACTGACTCGATCCGAGTTCAGGTGCTCAACGGTCACGTACTTGAAGAGAAGAAGAACATGAATCTCCCCGGTGCTGCGATCAAGGTTCCTGGGATCACAGAGAAAGACGAGAACGATCTGAAGAACTTTGCGATCCCTCAAGCGGTCGACATCGTGTCGGGGTCGTTTGTGCGCTGTGCCGAGAATGTCCGCGCTATCCGAGCGTGTCTGGGGGAGCGAGGGCGACACATCCGCGTCCATGCGAAGATCGAGAGTATAGAAGCATTGCGCAACATCGACGAGATCATCAAAGAAGCAGATGGCGTGCACGTGAGTCGAGGCGATCTGGGGATGGAGTTATCCCCAGAGCAAGTGTTCCTCGCACAGAAGATGATCATTCGAAAAGCCAACATCGCTGGGAAACCCGTCGTGACGTCGACACAGGTAAGGGGTTTCTCACATTGCGAGTTTTGGCGAATGAATCTGTGGTGGCTGACTTTTGTACCTTGTTGCTGTGATCTTCATGTCAATAGATGCTCCAATCAATGACGAAGAAGCCCATCCCATCTAATGCGGAATGCACGGACGTCGCAAATGCAGTCTTGGATGGCACCGACGCCATGATGCTCTCCGCAGAGACGGCGAAGGGCTTGTATCCGAGAGAATCCGTGATGACCATGTCCAAGATCTGTCTGGAAGCCGAGGCGGCGCTGGACTACCCGGAGCTGTATCGAGCCACGCGAGCAGTGGTGCCTCGACCGTTCAGCATGTGCGAGTCGATCGCGTCGTCCGCAGTGGAAACCTCAATAGACGTGCGCGCCAAGCTGATCATTTCGTTCACGGAGACGGGCTTCAGCACCAAGTTCCTCGCAAAGTACCGCCCCGCGGCTCGGATCCTCGCAGTGACCGCGTCTGGGTCTACTGCTCGGCAGCTCACTGGCGTTTCTCGGTGAGCTTTTGGTTGTCTCATTTGCTCCGTGGATACTGGATACTGCACACTGGTTGTTTGAGGTTGTTTAGCTAACAGCACCCTTGTGATCTTGTCACTTCTGGCTGCATGCTGCAGTGGGGTTTCTGCACTGCGCGTCGAGTCGATGATCGGCACCGAGAGTCTGGTGATCAAGGCGATCTCCTACGGCAAAGAGCAGGGCTGGATCGAGAACGGCGACATCATCGTGCTCATCCACGGCATGACCGACGCGGTCTCGGGCTCCACGAACGTCGTCAAGGTGATCGAAGCGAACGCGCACGGGTTCAAGAGCCCCACGAACTTCCACTTCAAGGACCTCAAGACCGCCTTCCCCTTCGCCGACGAATAGAGAGAGAATCGTGTCATCATCAGCCCAACAACGTTGTGATGTCAGCCAAGAACCACCATCAAACGAACACAAGTCTCCAAGCAATTAGCTCTCACGCCCAGTGTGAAAGAAACACAACATCTCCCCATCAAGGCATTTGCAAAAATCTCACATTGCGTTGATGTGGCACGTTGCACTGCTGTAGTTCAATGACGCTTCTTCTTCTTGCACAGCATTTTGGTTTTTTGTATCGGATGTTATAATAGCTGCTGGTTCGAATGTGTGTGTGAAAAACAAGCGCATCCCCATTTTCACGCATTTTCACAGTCGCTTCATCGAAAGAAAGACGCGCGAAAAAGGAATCAGACGGCGTCCGTGCTGCTCATTTGACGCGCAAGCAGAGAAGCAACGCAGGATGAAGGTGTCGGCTGCGGTGCTGGCGTCCTCACTGGCGCTCGCGACGGCGCTCGGCGTCGCCCTCGAGCAGCTGCGCAAGAAGCGCGCTCCTGGAGCGGACCAAACGGCCAAGGCGTGCGATTGCGCGGACGGCGAGTGCTGCAACTCGGTCGGCGCGGACCCGGCGGAGCGCAGGTACACGCTGCCGCACGCGCACGTGACCCACTGGGAGAAGCGCAGCGAGTGCGACCCCAAGTGGTCCACGCACCTCGCACCGCTCTCTAACCCCACACCTGCTGCTGGTGACGACCACGCGCGCACGAGCTTCGGCATGCTCATCCTGCTGCGTCACGGCCAGAGCGTGTGGAACCGCAAGCCGCAGAACCCCGAAGAGCTCTGGCGGTACGCGGGCTCGATCGACATCCCGCTGAGCGACGTGGGCATCCAGGAGGCGTTTGAAGCGGGGAAGCGCCTGGAGTTCACCCCCGTGGACGTCGTGTTCTGCTCGCAGATGGACCGCGCGCGCTCGACCGTGTCGCTGGCGCTGAGCGTGCACTCGAGCAAGAAGACGCCCGTGGTGGAGCACAAGTCGCCGCTCGACTTCCCGGTCTTTGAGGGCGTGAACGACGAGAACCCCTACGAGTTTGTACGTATTGCTCTGTGTGCGCCGGTACCTGTACGATTCATTGATGCCGACGGTCTTACCAAAGCTGACTGTGCGACTGTTCTTGTGTTGTATTGTGTGTCGACAGATCGTCCCTGTGTACATCTCGCCCGCCCTCAACGAGCGCAACTTTGGCGACTTGCAGGGCGTGCCGTCGTCCAAGCACACGGTGCTCTTCGACAAGGAGCAGATTAGGAAGATTAGAAACGACTACAACACCAAGTTCCCGGGCGAGAACGGCGAGTCGTGCGCCGACGTGCACGCGCGCGCGATCCCGTTCTTCAATGACTTCATCCTGCCGCATCTGGCTGCGGGCCGCAACGTGCTGCTGTCGAGCCACGGCTTCGTGATCCGCACGCTCGTGAAGCACCTCGACAACATGGACGAGCGCGAGTTCAACGAGCAGATGAAGCTCGAGAAGAGCGCTCCCGAGCGATGTCTCTTGCTGGCGCCGACGGGTACGAAGAACGACATGTGCAGCTTTGCATGTTTGGATATGTGTCTGCTTGGTCTCTGACGTTTTGTTGCTGTGCGTGTGCAGGTGTGCCGCTCATGTACAAATACGAGAATGGGGAGTTCTCGAAAGTGGCGCAGTCGCGTCGCGATCGCGCCGAGAGTCTCAGCCGAAGCTCCGCGCCGTATTAGCAGAGAGAGAGAGAGAGAGAAACGCCACCAGGCTGAGCGAATCTGAATCAAATGCGAGAACGTGAGTTTGGTGTGTGGTGCATTGACGTTCCTAAGATCTCGTGTGTGAGCACCATAGAGTTCAAAAATCATCGGAGAAGTGCAGCACCTATGAAATCAGTCAGCAACAAGGAGGGGGAATTGTAGAGCAAACGGCAACGTTTCGAATGCGTCTGCTATTAGTTGAGGGTATCTTTTGGCAAGAACTCCGCAGTGATCGATGGGGATGTGTCACGACTTCTCTCTTCTCCATGGCGACCAAAGAACGTGGCGTGATCCCAGTCGCACGTTCGACGGTCAGGTTAAGGAGCTACAGAGCCACGAAGAGCTACAGCCCTCTCCTTAACTCTGGACCATGCAATCTGTCGGTCTTCATGCGCCAGTCGCGTCTTTCAGTCGCTGCACTAACTCTGCCTTGAGTCCCTTGATGGACAGCCCTCGGTGCTTCAGCTCTTCTCGCAATGCTGCCACGGTCATCTGTTCGATCGGCTTGGACGGCGTGAACGGCACTGCTGGCTTGCTGCTCTCGTCCGCGTCCTCCATGTCCACGTCTTCGTGTTTGGTAGACACGGGGACAGCACGAGGCGGAGTGCTCGGCGCCGCCTTCTTCTCTTCTGGCTCCTGCTGCTCCACTTTCTCCTGCTCGGCTCTCACAGGGCTTTGCACTTCTTCCTGTGGCGACTGTTTGACTGGAGAGGCAACAGGCGCAACCACAGGAACAACTGGGGTCGCTGGCTTTGGTGGAGCGATATGCACTTTCTCCATCTCTTGTGTGGAGCTGGCGACAGTGGGCTCGGAGCCGTTCTCTTGGTGCGCTTCCTGTTCGATCCGCTGTCCTGCAAGCGAGTTGAACAGCACCTTTGCAGCCTCGCGATCCTGTCCCATAGGAAAAGGAGAGAGAGAGCATATCCACACATGCGCATCGATAATTGAGCCATGATGTCCATACAAAAAAAGACATCGAGCAGCGCCTTATAAGAGCGATAGCAAAATACGTACATGCGGCTTGATCTTCTTAAAGTCGAGCACCTTGAGCTGCGGGAGCTTGTGGATGACGTACTCGCGGTAGTACTTGCGCTTCGTGACCGGGTTGCCGCCGAGCGCGAGCGTGTCGAGCTTCGCGAAGCAGACGAGGCGGTCGAGCTCGTCCAGGTGCGCGATCTTGTTGCCCGTGAGGATCAGGTACTCGAGGTTCGCGATCGACTCGGCGAGGTTGTCCTGGAACTTGGCGATGTGGTTGTTGTGCAGCAGCAGCATGCGCAGGCGGCGCAGCCGCGGGAAGTTCTCCAGCTTCTTGATCTCGTTGTCCGACAGGTCGATGCAGTCAAAGCCGTCCTGTAATACACACATGCGCAGTCAGCGCGTCAGCGACATGCAATACAATGCAGCACCACTGAGGGCCAATTGATGGATGGATAGCTTGCTTTCTTCACCTTGGTCACGCCAAGATTTTCGATGGCTGGCGCTTTCAAGCCTACGAGCAGCGGGTCAGAGAGGCAGGCGATGGGGTGGATCACAAGAGATACAGAGACACACAGACGCACGTACCTCGCAGGTTGAGCTCTCGCTCCCGCAGCGGGTTGATCGACACCTGCGCGCGCAGAATCACATCGGCCGTGATCCTCATCTTGGCACCAGCTTCCTGTTGTTGTTATTGCCTTGCAAGAATCGCGTGCAGTAGAGACAAAGGGGGTTTGTCAATAAGCTGTTTGTTCTGCACTATTTGTACCGGTACAAAACCGGGAAACACTTTGCAATTGCATACCGAGAAAGACCGGTAGAACCAACAAGTACCGGGTTTTGCTCTGCAAATGGATCCAACTTAGAAGTCGGTGCTTTGTGAATAGAAGACCGCTTTCTATTCACGAACCCACAAGAATCCGTTGCCAGTAGTGCACTGCGACACCCATTATGCACGCAAGCCAAAATGCTCACGCTGCTGTTCTGATGACAGGACACTCGTTTGTGCCCAGCGTCTCCGAGTCGCACGCAGAAGGAGACGCCTGCTGCCAGGCTTCAACGCTGCATTTTCGCAACGATGTCGCTGTCAACGTGATGAAAACAGCATCCTTTCTCCAAAGCGTTTGGCAACACCAAATGGTCATTTTCAGATAGTCATCTTCGATAGGGTACATTGCAACGCTCACAGGCGTCGTCGGTTTTACGCTCGTTCGCGCATCTAAAACAAAAAGAAGCCAAGAACATCTCTTGAGAGACCATCAGTCATCATCGCCAGTCTCCGAGATCTCAGGATGCACGCGCGCTGCGAGGCAGCACACCCAGCTCCACGTCGTCGTACGAGTCGTCCACCACCGTGTCCTTGTTGCGGCGCGACATGGAGATCGAGAGCGATGCCACGCACGACTTCTGCGTGTCCCCTCTGGTCGCGTCGTCCTCGTCACCGTCGTTGACCGCCAGCGCGTCGCCTCCGCCTGCCTTGGCTTCGTCCGCCTTCCAGCGCGCGATGATCTCCGGTGTGTGCACGAAGAAGAACACGCCGACGCAGAAGAGCGCGATCACGTGCGCGCCGACGAGGTTCGGGTACAGGCACACGTCGTGGTTGCGGTCCGGCGGGTACGCGTAGACCCAGAAGACGTAGACCAAGTAGATGGGCAGCGCCGTGCGCGTGATCGCCCAGATCACGTACGTCACGTAGATCGAGCGCGTGTGGTTCTTGGTGTCCTCGCGACCCACAGACTCGATGAACCCGCGCGCGTTCAGCGGCAGCGTCGCCAGCTCCACCAGCAGGAACAGCAGCAGCCCGTACTGGGACGCGGCGCAGCACGAGATGAAGTTGTTGATGAAGTATGGGATGCTGGAGGGAGAGAGAGAGAGAAGGAGACATGCACAGATATGAGTACTGATGCCAATGGCAATAGCAGGAGCTCCACTTGCATGGAGTGAAGATGCTGCAACGTACACTGCCACGAGGTGGTGGATGATGAAGACATACTGCATGGGCACTGGCCAGACGATGATGATGATCAGGTCGCAGAGAAAGTAGCCAATGGCTGCAGCGGGTACAAGAAAGGGAAGCAAGATACATGATCGATCAGCACACATACACACACATAGGGACATTTACACAACACCCATCCACAGGACGACAACCACGGCACGTACCTACAGAAAAGATGAAGCTTGCGGATCGGATGGAGCTCATGGGGAGAAAGTCGCTGTCCCACGTGATCGACGTGAGCGCCACAGCGACGCCAACCACCACCGCGACTGCATGGATCGTCGAGTTCACTCTACAAGACCCAAAAACAACCTTGCATGAGTCAACCGCCCTCGCACACACACAACCAACACGGATCCATCCACACACAATCCCATTGATCGATAGCCATGACAAAACGTACCGTGAGCACCAGTCCGCCTTCTGCGGCGCCGGGAACGCGCGGAACTCGGTCACGTACTTGGTGGACGCGAGCCACGCGAGACCGAACGTCGCCCAGAAGAACGCGAACGTGAGCGACGCCACGAGCGCGTTCTCGCCCAGGCGCACGCTGCTCTCCTCGGGGAGCGCAAACGCGGACGACGAGCTGTCGGCCATTCTTCTCTCTCTCTCTCGTTCTCTCTCTCTGTTTCTGTGTACCTGGTAGCTGTGTGATTATGGGACGCGCGTGGAGGCGGCGTGAGGAGGGCGTAATGGAGAGCGTTGATGATGGCGGAGAACTGCTCGTTCTCAACTGCTCGCTGCTGTTTATGGCACACGATGATGCATTTCGTCCAGCAGCAGCAGCGAGTCAGCAGCTCTCTTTTTCTTTCCTCTCTATCTCGCAAAATGAAGGGTTACGCTCTGAAAAGTCAAATCATCACCTTCCAACTCATCATGTGTAACCCACATCGATTCCAGGTTCCGAATTTGTGGAAGAGCAAAAAAAGTGTACCTAGAACCAAACCGTACCTGGTTACCTTCTTGTGCAAACGTCTCAGATTGGTTACGCTGCCATCTTGCACAATCCAGTCAGCAATCACAATCACACGAAGACGTGTGAACTCTCTGCCGTAAAACTCGCTACTCTCCACACTAAAAGCCAGCTCATCGCCTCATCTCCATACAAAACGCACCTCCACTCCCTTCCTAATCCGTCGCCACCCACCTCACAATCCGTCCAGATCCGACGGGTTACCTTTTGCGATATCCCACCCGAGCCAACTGCTCATCATTGTCTCTGAAGGAGATGCTGCGCTTCGTGGCTCCACTTGCAGAGACGCAGGCGCCAGCGGAGCTGTGCTGTCTGCATCTGACGAGGACGCGGCGGCCGCCCACTTGGCTGCGTTCGCCCACGCGAGATGCGGGTCCTCGTCCTGCGCCAATGCCTCGACTGGCGGCGGAGCGCTTGGCTGAGCAGCAGCGGGTGCAGACGGCATTGCCCCAGCTCCTGTCCACAGCAGAGAGCTGCTCGTCGGGAGAGCGAGCGACGCTGCTGGTGGTGCTGGCGAGATCAGCCACGGGCTCTCCATGGGGTCCGCTTCGTCGCGACTGGCAGCTGTGGCGCTCGTGTTGCTGGTTGATGCACCGGAGCTTGAGTTTCGGCGCCAGGGCTGTTGCTGCTGTCCATGATGGCGAGGTTCTTTCTTGCTGACACGTCGAGGTTGTTGCCGTTGTTGCTGCTGCTGTTGAGATGGTGCTGCCCTGCTGGTACCGCCTTTCGGGTTGGGACTGTGACTGCTCTGGTGGCGCTTTGGCTGCCGTCGTCGCGTTGACGCCGTCGTCGTCGTCGTGGTGCTCTTCATTTCTGATACGCCGTCGCTCGACGACCCGCGACGTCGGACCACCGAGTAGCCTGCCTCGTCCAGCTCGTGCAGCACTTCGTCTTGCTGCTCGTCGTCAATCTGCGTGCTGCCGATGCTGCTGGTGCGTCGCGTGATGATGGTGTAGCCCCCAGGGTCTTCAGTCACGCGGCTCGAGTCACTCGTCAGCGCCTCATGCACCGAGCGGGACAGAGCTGGAGCTGCTGCCTCAGGTTTCGGCGCAGCGGTTGGTGCAGCAGGCTGGCTGGTGATTTCAGCAGAGACCGAGTGCCGTCTGGTGGCGCTGATAGACGGGTTGACGGTAGCATCCAGCGGTGGTGCTGCTGGTGGCGGAGCCGAGGCATCATCCGCGTTCGCCTCCAAGATGTTGCCCAGCGACGTCTTGCGGGGCATGATGGAGTCGTAGAGGGTACTGTCTCTAGCTGCTCGCCTGCCTGCCAGCTGATGTGTACGTTGGCAACTGGAGCGAAGAGAATGAAGAGCTCTTCAACCATCAACGCGACTTGCGCGAGTGGACAGAGAGGAGGAATATGAGATGCGGCACAGCCTGCTAACGGGTTCGAAAAGCGTCAACTGGCAGTCGTCGTTGCACGATGCTGCAGTTTGCTCCTTCGTGCTTCTTGCACCCTTCGTGCACACCTTCTGCTCCTGCACACTCCACCAATGCTGCTGCCTTTTGTTTCCTTCACCCAGTCTTCACCTGTCGTCGATCCATTCGTATGAACGAGAGATTTATACATTTGCTGAGCAGTTTTATAGAACCCCTCGTCCCTTCTTTCGTTGTCCAGCAACGTTATTATTGTTTCCTTGCCTGACGCTCTCGACTCGTCGGACTGGATCGCGATGGTGCATGCGACTGCACTATTTCCCATCGTCGTCGCATGACGGGGCTATGTTGACAGAAAGCGTTCGCAGCAAAATGAAGAGCTCCAATGGCAAACGAAGCTCGATCCGCGCGTCGATCCTCGCGCAGGTGGAGTGATACATGCACGTGGAGAGCGTCGACGCGCAGCTGCAAGCAGAAGAAGCAGAGGACGAGGACCCATCGAATCGCGCCACTGCGTACAAGGAGTCGTTCCGGAAGCACAAGTGGCTGCAGCAGAAGCGCCAGCAACAGCAGCAGCTCATCAAAAGCTGCCTGGAGAGCGCACAGCAAAAGAAACAACAACAAGAGGCAGACGCGGCGCGTGAGGTGCTGCGTATCCAGCGACAGCTTGCGTTACAGCTCCAAAAGGCAGCGGAAGCCATGGCGCAACGGCAGGCAGAGCGAAGACAGCGAGAGCTTGAAGCCGCACTGGCAAAGAAGATGATGGCGAGCAAGTGGGACACGTCAGTGCCTCTCGAGTTCGAACGCTTTCTAGACGAGATCTTGACGAGCGACGTCGATGTGAGCTGCTCGCCATTGGACGCCAAGCCCTTTGACCAACTCGGAGCGATCTCGATACCGTGCAAGCGTGAGGGCAACTCGCTCACCTTGTGCTGCTGGCATTCCGAAGAAGACGAAGACGAAGCGGAAGGTGCTGATAGAGAACCTGTGAGACACGAGCAGCTGGTTCTCTTTGGCGGCCGATCGCTTCAGGACATGACGAGGCTGCTCCCCACAACAGTGCTGGGCGACCCCATGAAGCTCGAGCGCGTGCGCTACACGTACTCAAACGGCGTGTACTCGTACGACATTGCAACCTGCGTGTGGACGTTTCAAGAGTGCGCTGGGAGAAGCAGCAGTAAAACCCCGCGCGAGCGCAGCGACCACTCCGCGGTGTTTCTCGAGCCGCACTTTCTCGTGGTCTTTGTCGGACGCGGTCGCAACGGACAGGTCTTCAAGAACCTGTGGGTGCTGGATCTGGTCCTTTGGCAGTGGAGCGAGATCGACACGGACACGAAGCTCGTGGAGCGCTACTGGCACGCATGCTGCGTGAACGACGACAGCGTGTTTGTGTTTGGCGGCAAGTCGGAGGTGATTGCGCATAGCGACCTGCAGCAGCTCAGTGCGCACGGCTTGCGAGAGATGCTGCTGCTCGATGAGACAGAGCCCTCGTCATCAACAACGACAACAAAGAGGAAGAAGCCCAAGAAACCCAAGCTCGCCTGGGTGTGTCCTCACACGCGCCGTTCCGCATCCAGCCAAAGGCTGCTCTCACTCGCGCTGGTACCATTGGAGACCGCGCTCCTACGACTGCGGAGTCTACGGGAGGTCAGGCTGAGCTCGCTACTCCATGAACTCACTCAGTTCAGAGCCCGAAAGGCAAAC
>JAASFO010000284.1:0-27497 GCA_023333815.1 Globisporangium recalcitrans
ATATCAACGAGATCATCCCATTGCGCGGTGAGCCTGCAGATGACGACAGATGCTCCACTCCCTTGTACTTCCGCCACGCCTGCTTGGAAAGGAGCGCTCGGAAGCTCACTCTACGCGCGCACAGATCTCGCAGAAATCTGATTCGTGACCAGGATGAACGGCGACTTTGTTGACGCGTACACAAACATGCCCGAGCAGATCACGAGCACGACGATGAACGCGAGTGCGCCAAAGATCCAGAGCGGCCACCCCTGACCCGCGACCGGTACGCGGATCGTATCGTTCGCATCCGCACCAAACGCTACCGCTAGCAGCAGAAAAATGTAAAAGAACGAGAGAAAGCCCAGCACAAACTCGGGCGTCGTCGACATGTCAAAGTGGCGCCACTGCATGTGGTCGTGTCCAAAGAACGTCACACCGCCGGCTTCTTGTTTGTTCATCTGTGGCAAGTTCTTGCCGATGATCTCAATGCAGAGCGCGGTGCCAAACACCATGTACAGGAATGCGTGACCGAGGATCCAGTACTCGCCGCAGGTAGCAGCGAGGCACACGCGCACGCTGCTCATCAGAAAGACAATGTACCCAGGTAACCACGAGAGGAAGCCTCGACTCAGCACGTAGATGCACAGATCCACGAGCAGCACTGTGATCGCGATCCCGACCGCCTGGGTCGGGTATGACGACCGCACACCAGCGACAATGCAGTAGATCACGAGGACGACGATCGAGTAGCCATCGTACTTGCGGTTCTTTTGTCGCCGCGTCTCGGCAGGAGTGATGAACGCGTTGTTGAGGATGTCTGCGCGGTTGAAGCCCGGGATCGACTGCTCGACAGTGTAGTGATCACCCATGAGCGGTGCAAACGCCGACTGCTTGCGACTCTTTTTCAGGGACTGCTGGGCACCATCTTGCTGCTGCTGCGAGTCTTTCGCGGTCGCGAGCTTCAAGCCCAAGGTGCCGAGGTTCTTGAATTTGGTTTTCAGCGCGTTGACTTTCTTCGTGGCGCCGACCGCCGAGACGATCTGCGAGAGCGACTTGGTGATCTTCGAGTCGTTCGCGAACGCGATCCAGATCATCGGCGTCATGTTGAGCGTGAGGAAGATCGCCGTGAGCGAGAAAAAGTCGAGGTCTTCGCCGCCGACAAACACTTTCGGGTCCGCAAACGTCGCGGAGAAGAGGAACACGAACGCAAACCCGAACGTGAGCGCGAACAAGTGCAAGATCGTGTCGGTCATGCGCCACCCGAGCTTGATCCAGCGGACGAGCGCGTAGACCGTGGCCAGCGCGCCTATCCCCAGGAAAATCAGCCCAAAGCCGAACGCTGGCGGCATGACAAGCAGGATCGCAGTGACGCCCCACGAGATCAAAAACAAGACCGGCGCGAGCATCGTCACGTAGATCGCCCACGTCGCGTAGAACAAGTTGCGCCGGAACTCGACGTTGTCAGGGCTCTCGTTGTAGCGGAGGAACAGCAGCGCGACAATGTCCGGCTTGGCGGGTTTCTTCTCAGCGGCGACTGTGCTTGAAGGGCTGGTCTTCTTTGCTCCGGCTTGAGTAGCGGCAGCTGCAGAACCCGCGTTCGTCTCCATCTTGTTGCTTGTGGAAGGCGTTGGGGACTTGAGGGAGAGCATCGACGGCTTGGCATCGTCGACCGCCACTTTCTCTGCGAGGAGCGAGTGCACGCGCTCGATGCGCCAGTTCATTCGCTTCAGGTACCGCAGCACAAGCACTACGATGAACACAAAGTTCGGGAGGTACTGCGCGCCAATCTCAATGAACACTGCACGACTGAACTCTTTCGAGTACGTCGCAGGCACGACATCGAAAGACTCGTGGGGAGCAGCGATGATGAAATACATGCTCAGCGTGCTGTCCTTGTACGCCTGGTTGAGGTTCGCGCCGGTGACGATGCCGTTCTGGAACGCGTCGCCGTAGGCGTTCACCGCGTGCGCGGAAAAGCTCTGCGCGACTGCACGGAAATCGCCCGCGACATCCATGAGCTGCGCGTACTCGCGAGTCTGCGTCCACCCGAAGGTCGTGTTGAGCCACTCTGGGGTCGATGCCGCGTCGTCCACTCGCCGAAACACAAACACTTCGGCGTCGTAGTTCAAGGTCACTCGCGCGTATGGGGTGTAGCCGTGCTTGGCGATCAGCGTCGCGTTGCCCTTGTTGTTGTTGCTCGTACTGTCGGAGCGGATCAAGAGTCCACCCGTCGATCGATCCATGCGAAAGTAGCTCAGCATCCTCGTGTCCGAGGCAGAGTAGACGCGGCCATAGAGCCACGAGTCTTCGCTCGGAAAGTATCCGCCCATGCCTCCCGAGACCACGACATTCGGGAGGAACACTTCCTCGGCGCGCATCTGGAAAGGCAGCGCGGTCGTTCTCAGGCGCATGCACGGTGTAACGGCGCTAATGGAGCCGTCGCTCAAAACGCAGCCTTCTTCGCTGCCGGACGTGAGCGGGATCCAGATTTCTTCGACGCAGAGCGGCTGCTTGGGCATTTTCCACGCCGAGTCGTCGTCGCTCACGGTTTGCTGCGAGATCGCGCTGAATGCCGAGCAGTAGATCGCGTTCAACGTGATCTCTGCGATGAGGTCGTCGCCGAACTCGAAGCCCGAGTCTTCGTCGAGCACTTTGATCGTGATCTCGGCGCCTGCGGGGCGGAAGCCAAAGTTTAGGTCGCGCTTCGAGTCGCTCTCGTCGGTGCAGTCCTTGGCTTTGCATGCCTCCCACTTTGGATGGAGCGAGTTGTTGATCACGCCCGAGCGCCGCACGTTGTCGCCGATGCTCGCTTCAATGTATGCGTCTGTGAGCAGTCCGGCGAGCCCGAAGCCGTCCAAGTCGGGCAAGTTGCGCATTTCAATGATCGTGAGCGTCAGGTTCCCGCCCGCAGCCGCGTACTCGCCGCCATCGGGACAGTTCTTCAATCCGCCGGTACACGAGAACTTTGTCAGCGCTTTGGTCGCAGAGTAGCGCGGATCGGGGAACCGAGATCGTTCGTTGTCTGGGCATTTGTGCTCAGGAAGACAAACGACACGACGCAGACAATAACCAGAAGATGGAGACGTCGCGTGGTGGCGCGAAGTGCGACGACGACCTGGGTCAGCTTGCGCAGAACACGAGGCATTTTGAGCAGCGGGAAGGGACAAAAGCACTGCACTCAGGGGCTGCGCGCAGCATGCGTGCCGATTGCGTGGATTTGCGTGCTGTGTGTGTGTACCGAGCTCTTTCTTCGACCGACTGCTGACTGACTGACTGTTTGCTGACGGTTGTTTTGGGATTTCGGTTCACGAGCTTCCGAGCAACGCACGAAACGGACTGCGCTGCTGCTTCGAGTTTCACCATGCTGTCAATGAACGAGAGAAATCGCACCGCAACCTCCGAGTCGATGGTCTGTTCCCAGTCGCCCGAGACGTACAGCTGGTCACTGCCCCTTGCATCTTGACCAAACGTGTGTGGCGCAAACGATCGATGTGCTTGCTGCCCGAAGGCACGGCATCTGTGGTGGCTAGAAGGAGAGATGCGTCGTCGACTTTGTTCAGCGCAATCTTGGACATTTTGATGTGAAAACTGCTTCATCTTCGTTCCCCCGCTTTAGTGTCTCATGGGCTAAATGTGGGCGATTGACGTTTCAACCCATTCCCGCCTTTGTGACATCAGTTGTCAGCATCGAAATGAATGCTGCTTTAGGTGCGACAGAAAGTGAGGAGAATGGCGCGTGGTGTCGATGATGCCGCTGATGTCGATGGAGCAACAGAGAATGGAGGGATGGCGAAAGCAGACACAGAGTCAGTTGAGAGTGAGGTGAAGGCGCTCGTGCAGTCCTGGGGGCTCTCACGCTTCAGCGAATGCATGGCGCGGCAGTGGCTCGTGCGATTGCTGAGCACATCTGGGGATCCTGACGAGAGCGAAAGCAGCAAGGGCAAGCACGACAACGCGCCAGACCCGCTCGCGAGGCTGCGCAAGTGGATCGCGATGCAGCTCAGCCAGCAGCGCATCCGAGAAGGCAGATCACATTGGCAGTATGGGTGTCCTGAAATGATCCCATTGCTGCGTGCACAGCCAGTGTGGGATCGCAGCGAGTTTCCATGGGTGCGAGCACTTGAGAGTGCTTTCCCAGTCATCAAACAGGAGCTCTTGGCGCTCACGAACAACCGCAGCTGTCAGGCACACCGATCGCCGCCGTGGGCGAGCAACATCAGCGTAAGTGTGAACAGGATCGTGCTGAGTATCGCGTGCGCTCTCCATTTGATGCTGGAAACCTGCTTGTGTGTGATTTGACTATTTACTTGCAGGCAAAAGACAGGTTTGAGTCTGTTGCACTCGACGCGGGCGACTGGAGTGCTTTCTATCTCTTTCTGCCCAAAATGGATTTCAAGAGAAACCGGTCGCTCTGTCCAAAGACCGTCGCAGCCATCGAAGCAATTGGCGGTGACCACTACGACCGCGCGTTCTTCTCACCGCTGGCTGCCGAGACCCGCGTCAAGAAGCAGCACGGACCTGCAAACAAGACGCTTCGGTGCTACTTGCCACTTGTGGTGCCCGAGGGAGAATGGCGCTTGTGTGTGGGTGAGCAACTCGTCAAAGTACAGGAAGGCAAATGCATTCTGGTTGACCACTCCTTCGAGTACGAAGCCTGGAACGAGGACGCCGCACGCAATAGCCTCGTGCTCGTCGTCGACGTGTGGCATCCAGATCTGAGCGGCCAGGAGCGGAGGTTTCTTCGGTTTCTGCGCAATTCGCGACTTCCGATGGACGACAGGCAACGCGAGCGCGCGAGAGCGACCGCCGCCGAAGCAGTGAGTAGCAGTCTTTCGAAAGAAGCGACCTGGAGCTGAGACAAATGGCGAAATGCTAGAAAGAGATTGGGGTGCTGGCAAAGCCGCGTTGGTGGAGCACGTCTGCGCGTTGAGTCGTTGGATGCAGAATCGAGTCGCCGTCAGTGAGTCGGAACTCGCGCGCGGTTTTCTCTTGCAGGTCGCTCGCACACAAGACGCTGCCAGTCGCTGTCACAAAAAGGTATAAACACGTGAACAATAGAAAACGGTGTATGAACAAATGTGGTTCCTCACCGTTCGCATTACGCCCTAACAAACGCCAAGCACTACAGCAAATGCACACACTCTGGAAGGCGCTTTTGCTTGCATCTCTTGGATCGTCAATGACGCAGAAGCTCCCGGCTCGGCGTGCACACAGGCAAGTTGGAAGAGTCGGATACCGCGCGACTTTCCCATTCCGTTCCACAGCAGCAGCAGAGACAGAGCAGAGGCGGTCAAGGAGGTGCCAGAGAGGGAGGGATCAATCAGACGCCGCGATACAACACAAAGGAAGAAAAGAACAATGGGTGAGAGCGACACACAGGCGGAAAGCGACAACTGACTACGCATCAACGCTTTTGGTTCCCAGCTGCAGTCTCTTCCTTTGAGTTGTCCATCGCCATCGCTCCTTCGTCGTCTTTGCTGGGAAGGTGGGCGGGTTACTGCTGCGCTTCAGCTGCTGGTTGCTGCTGCGACTCGCTCTCCGCTGCCGCGTCGTCGCTCTTCTCGAGACGCGCAATCAGCTCGTCGCGCTCACCAGTGGTGGCCAACCCGCGCGCGCTCAGCTTCTCGCGCAAATCGTCCACCTTTAAAACAGTCCAATCCGGTTTTGATGCCGTTTGGTGATCAGTAGCCGCCGAAGGAGGCGCGTCATCGGACTTCTTACCGTTGCTTTCGTGCGAGCTCTCCTTCGTCTCTTCCTCTTGGCCGATAACAGCGTCCTCGCCATCGCGCACGCGGTCCTTGCTCGGGCTCTTGCTCGTGCTGCGCTTCTCGTCGTCCTTGTCGTGTCGGCTCTTCTTCGAAGAGCTCTTTCGAGGGCTGCGACTGCGACTGCGACTGCAACTGCCACTGCGACTGCGATTGCGACTGCGACTGCGACTGCGACTGCGGCTTCTGCTTCCGCTCACACTGCGGCTGCGGCTGTAGCTGCGCTTTCTCGATCGGGACTTCTTGCTGCTGCGCGGACTGCGGCTACGGCTACGACTACGGCTTCGGCTCGAGCTACGAGCAGGCTTGACACGAATGTACACCTTGTCGCCCTTGTATCGGATCGCAGTGTCGTCCAGCTTGTCGAGGGCGTACTTCATATCGCTCCTGCTGCCATACTCGACAAAGCCGTGGCCTCTGCCGTCCACACTCGTGAACACGACGTCGCCTGCCTTGCGCATGTAGTCCTTGAGGTCCTGCCACGACATGCGCGACGGCAAGCGCGACACGTCGACCGCGAACTCGCCCGTGCCGCGCACGTTGCGAGGGTACTTTGGTTTGGAGGAGTCGTTGCGCTTGGACGACGCATTCGCGGCTTCGACGCGCAGCCTGTTGCCGTCGTAGTCGTAACCGTTGCGACCGTCGATCGCGTCTTCCGCGTCGCGCGGGTCGTCAAAGTCCACGAACGCGAACGCCGGCGGACGCGACGGGAACTTGATGTCGATGTCGCGGATGCGGCCGTACTTGTAGAAAATGTCCTCCACCTCGCGGGTGCGGATGTCCATCGGCAGGTTCCCCACGTACACGCGGGACGACGCCATTGCAGAGAGAGAGAGAGAGAGAGGGGCTTCGAGAACTCGAGTCTTCTTCTTCTTGCGATCCAAAATGCGAATGAAAATGCTCTGCACCAACAGACAGACGACTCCTCGAGAAAGTGACAGGTCCTTCTTTTCGACAGTGACACAATCAAGAGTGTGTGCGATACAAATTTAATGGTTCAAAAAGTGAATCAAGAGGGAACAATGCTGAATTGTATGCTACATGGCAAGCGAGGTTGTGGACCTCTACCTCGCGCTCTCCTGCTTGTTGAGATACGGGACAAAGAGCAGCCCGACGACCAAGTGCAACAGGAGGTTCCAGAGCGCGCCTTGCTGGTCGCCTGATTGCCAGAGCCGCTATAGCGACCGACAGCGCAAAGCACAAGGCACACCAGTTTAGAACTTGCAACCATGGGAGACGGAAGAATCTTCGAACATCAAGCTCGTACCGTCGTGTGGCTGATCGCGGCCGAGAAACACGAGATGGATCCGCAGAACGACGAGACGAACTTGAGCACGAGCAGGTTGTTCTTGATCGCGTGCGGCGACAGCTTGCTGGCTTCGTACGCGAGACACACGAGCACGCACGAGCCAAAGTTGCACAGCAAGCAGCCCCAGTCGACGACCGACACGTTGGTACCGAGCGCGTCGAGCTTGACTTTCGGCTTCAAGCGCTCGCAGATGTAGTCCGAGAGCAAGATCGCGCTGCAGGACATAAATATGCCGAGAAAGAGCTCTTCTCCGTCGGCGACGCGCAACGCGCCAATAAACTGCGGGTCCTTCGGGTCTCTACGGTTTTCAATAGCAAAGTCGGTGTTAGCTTCGCATTTTCCAGCGGAGAGTCCTCACAGCACTGCCACTCACCGTACAAAGCCTTTCGGTCCAAACGCTGCTGCCAGCGTCGTCATGAGGATGAAACCAGTCACACACGAGAGCAGCGATGGGCACTTCTTCGCTGTTGACGCCGCCGCCACCACTCTTCGGATCGCCTTCGAGAGCGCACGTGACGCCATCAGCGGATGCACAACGCTCCTTCCTACGTGGAATGACGCGCAGGCGATAAGGATCGTCACGCAGATGTAGAACGGACCCAAGAACAGGTTGCCAGTGCTCAGGTCGCCAGCGTGATCCGCCATGAACGAGAACGACGTGAATACTCTACACACATGGCACAGCTAGATGAGCTCGGTGTAGACACACAACAACAGCGTGCTGCAAGCAAACGAACCCGAGAAATGCCGAGCGGAACTGCGTGCATGCGATCGACGGCGCGCCAGTCTTCGGCAGATCCTCGTACCCGTACGTGACGCCATCGAGGAACGGACCGATAAAATTCAGCACTGTGGCGCTCACGTTGATCGTTGAGCCGCGGAACATGCTCCAGTCCGGCACAAAGCACGTCGTGATACACTCCGCCGCGGTCGCGAGCACCAAGAGCCACAGGTACGTCTCGTTTGTCAGCACCGCCTCGCTGGTTTCGTCGTCGCCGTCGTCGTAGAGCACGCGCGTCAATAGTCCTGCGGCAGCGTCGCCAGCGCCACTAGCACTGGATACAGACAGCGGGTCTTCTCCACCACCGGCACCGCTATCCGCGTCCTTGTTCACGACAGGCAGCACGTCCGAGGCGCTTCGCCGCGCGTGCTGCGCTGTCGTGGACGCGCGCAGCATGGCACTCGCTTGTCTTTCTGTCTTTCTGTCTGAGGTTTCAAATTGATCCGCTAAAGTGCGCATGCTTCACTCCTAAGTCCGATTTGAGTTTAATTTTGGGCAAAGTGCGAAAGTGTGCTGCTCCTATGCTTTTTACCATTTGCCACTTTGGAACCAAAAACGCGGGAAGACAACGAGCACTTTCTCGCGCTTTGCGAACGCGTGTGTGGACGTCTCTGAGCGTGTGACAGAAGCCGGCGAGAGCGATAAAAAGGCGCGATGCACCCGCCGGACGACGACCGAGACGCTGTGGACGCGCAGACGCCGCTGTCAGTGCTGCAACAGCCGCCGCAAGCTGCTGAGGGGCGACCGATTTTGGCGGCAAGTGCGGTCCTGACGAATGCGGTCGCGGCGGTGCAACAGAGTGAAGAGCTTGAGCAGAACAGCGGAGATGCGAGTGCTGCGAAGAAAGACAGCGAGGGGGACAAAGAGAGCGACGTGGATGAAGCAGGTGCGTGGGAGAAACCGCGATTGCTCTCGACTCATCCATGGGTTGGTGTTGCAGTTCGAATGCTCTAGTGACTCATGTGTACGGACGCATGTGCGCTCTATTCGGCCGATTGGTTTCTTGTTGATGGCTACAGAGGTGCTCTTCCTGATTGCGGACTACTTGAAGCGGCGCTCGAAATGCCAGAAGGCTGCGGATGTGCTCATTGAAGAGCTCACGGAGCACAAGCTGCTTCGAGACACGGTGAACTGGCAGGGCACGACGAAGTCGTCCACGTACGCTGACTACCGCTTGCGACACCGAGATATCGCGCCTGGCCATCTGCTGGGACTGATGAAGAATGCCACGCTCGCAGGATCGCCCACAGCAAAAGGGAATGCGACTATGATCAATGCGAAAAGCTCCTCAACTCCTCGTGGATCAACGCCTCGAGGGTCAACTCCTCGTGGATCGGCATCGAAGCCAGCAGCGCTTGGGTTTGTCGGCTCCAAGTCGCTACTGATGAAGTCGCGGTTAGCAAACCAGCGGCTCAACCTCCCTGCAGACGAGCGGAAATGTGTTGCGAAAGAGATCGTGAGCCAGCTCTTCGCGCTTCGCAACAACCTACGCACGCAGAAAGTCGTTGAGCGAGTAGTGCACAAGTACGAGCGTCTGCGCGAGCACACGCAGGCCGCACGTATCGAGGATCTGCCCGAGGCTGTGCGCAACGAGATCATGATGGTGCAGGGACTCACGCAGCAGGCGGACAATCTCACGTCACTGGCAGCAGATGTGCGCGCATTGAGGCAGCTGATGCAGCTCAAACACGAGCAGCGAGCGATGGATTCGAAAATGCGCGCGATGATGGAGAAAGCCACGCGCGCAGCTCTGTTCCAGACTCGAGCGCGCACAGGACGAAACCAGATGTCGCTGCTTCCACGCCGCCAAGCTCGTCCCGAATCTGCTGGCGCATTGCCGTCGCCGTTCGTCTACAGCCGCATGCGCAGACTGAAGACCCTGGACGGCCACTTGCAGATCCGCGCGTTCTGCCTCACGTACGACAAGACGGGCAAGTTTGTGATCACAGGCGCCGACGACAGGTACGGAGGCTGATTTATTCATCTGCTTTTGTCTTGACTGAGCCTTGCTAATGAGTGAGTGCTGGGTCATTTGTGTACACAGACTCGTGAAGATTTGGTCGCTGGCGACTGGCGACCTACTGTTTACATTGCGCGGCCATGTCGGCAACATCACGGATCTCGCAGTGAACAGCTCCAACACACTGCTGGCGTCTTCGTCCGATGACAAAACCGTTCGAATCTGGGAAGTGAGCACCGGAGCTCCTGTCGCGGTGCTGCTCGGCCACTCAAAGTACGACAAGCTTTCTCTGTTGCTATCACTTTAGCACCTCTTGGGTTTCTGATGATGGTGATGGTAACACTGGATATGTGTGTGTGTTTCTTTAGTGTTGTGAATGCCGTGCGCTTCCACCCGACGAAGAACGTTGTCGTGACTGCATCGAACGACGGCCGCTGCTTTTGCTACACGCTCCCAGAGATCCCGCGCCGCACGAACACGAGCGAACCGGAGACAAAGCTGCAGACAGCGCAGCGCCTGAATGCGAGCAAGGCGTACCTGCTGAGCCTGCACCCCGTGTTCTCGCTCACCCATGGCGCGCTTCGAACCGGCGTGCGATCGTGCAAAGTACTCTGCTTGAGCTTCAGCCGATGCGGTAAATACGTCATCACTGGCAGTCAGGACGGCGTTGGTCGAGTCTGGGACGTGTCAATTTTCTCTGGGTCAGACGCGCCAGTCTCCGCTTCGCAATACCAGCATGAGGGAGAGCTGCAAATCAACCTTGACGCTATTCAGGCCGAGGTGGCGGCAGCTCAGTCTGCAGAGATTGCCGTCGCACCAGCAGCGAACCCTGATCAAGCAGCAGCAGCAGCAGCAGCTCAAGTGATTCTGCCTTTGGAACCTCTGGGATCGCTCCCAGCGGCTCAAGGAGCCGAAGTACCAGCGCCAGCTCTACTGCCAGTTGGAACTGTAGTCCAGACTCCTGGAGATGGCACACCTCGTGGCTTGGCTCCTCCTCTGCCTTTGTTACTTGTCCCAGAAGAAGCGCTTGCACCAGCAGCAGCGCAACGCCAGCAGACGCAGTTGCCTCAGTTGCCGCAGAATGGGGTCGTCCCGTTGGCATCGATTGCGGATGTGGACATCCCATCGCTTCCTACGAAAGAGCCGATCGCGCTGTTGCAAGGACACACTGGACCGATCACGAATATCGTATACAGCAACGATGGAAAGCTCATCGCTACGGCGTCGATCAAGGACGGGACGACGCGTATCTGGCAATGGGACAAGAAGCACAAGAAGCTGCACCACAAGGTGCTGCTCGCTGATGAACCAGATGAGAACGAGCACCTCGCGAGTCTCTATGGTGTCCAGACGCGGAAGAAAGCCGCCCCTGCTGTGGACACACTGAGCTGGAGTCGAGACGATCGGCGGTTGATCACGCTACACTCTGTGAAGCCCGACTCGCACGCCTCGGACGCAGACTGGAAGCAGCGCGTGCGGGTGTGGGATCCCGTGACGGGCAAATTGATCATGACGCTTGCGGCGGTCGACAAGGAGAAGCAGAACGGACACACGAATGCGGTTTTCGTCATGGACGTGCACCCGACAGACTGGCGCATCGTCGTCACTGCGGGGTACGACGGGCGGATCTTTCTGTGGGACATCTCGACCGGCAGGATGCTCAAGTCGTTCACCAACATGTCGCCGGACGCGGAGCTCGTGCCAATGCTCGACGGAGGCTTCATTCCGAATGGGAACGGCTTTTGCTTCACAGACCGCATTGGCCGGCTCCTGATCTTCGGCACCGGCTCGGGCGAGCAGTACGCCGCAACGCCCGTGCAGCAGTACTTCCAGAGCGACTATGCCGCACTCATCACGGACCGGAACTTCAACGTCCTGGACCGCGAGACGCAGCAGATCCCAAGCATGATGGAACCAGGACCGCTGGTCGACATTTACCAGATTGAGTACCCCCACCAGCCTCCACATGTGATCATGCGAGGCGGCGTCAACAATTTCACCCCAGAGCAGTACGAAGAGAACCGGCGGCTGCGCATCCAGCAAGCGACCGAGTCCGAGACAAAGTGCCGCGTGCACCATGCGCAGGACGACCGGTTTGAGTGCGAGGAGTTCCCGAGCATGATCTACCGACCGCGCTCTTTCATGAGTTCAGATCGATTAGGAAGAGGAGACAACGCGCTGCCTCAGGCGATGCTCGCGACGTCGTCGTACCGACTGAATGGCGCGCCTGTGGCGTTGTCGGAACTTCGTCGCCGTCACAATGCCGGCGCGAGACGACGAAGCAACAATTCGCTGGAGGAGCGCGACACGTCGATCTTGAACATTGAGATCTCCAGCGAAGACGATCACAGCGATGAGGATTTCCAAGCGCCGACGAGCAATCGGAACAATGGCGACGACGAAGACGAGGACGAAGATGAGGATGACGACGAGGATGACGATGAAGACGACGAAGAGGAAGACGAAGACGATCTCTTGAGCGATCGCGGTGATGATGAGGAATCGCCACGTTTCCATCGACGACGAAGAGTGCGCGCGGCAGCTTCTCAGTCGTCAACTCGCGCTGCGGTTTTCCCTCGTCGTGGTGGTCGGCGACTCCAAGAGAGTCCGCGTGACGATGATGAAGGCAGTGAAGACGATGACGAGGGCGAAGGTCGCGTTCTGCCACGACGACGCACGCGCAGAAACTCAATCACCATGAATGTGCGGCGACGCCGTGTGGTTGAGAGCGACGAGGAGTCCAATGCTTCGAATGGTGGCGGTAGGAGCCGCAATGACCGCGAGACGACTGATGGTGATCAGGGAACCCACCGAAGCCCTTATTTCGACGGACGAGGACGAGACAACTCGATTGACGACCAAAGTGAAGTGGTCGTCGAGACGAACGACGGGTTTATCATGGGCGACAATCAGTTGGACAAGTTTGATAGAACTGTCACCTACGAGCAGTTGCTCGAAGCCAAGCGACTTCAATTGGGGACCACGAGAGACAACACTGCCACTGAGAACGGGGACGAGGCGCTCATTCCGTGCGCTTTCTGCCATGGTGGGGACGACGGAGGTGTGCTCAAGCTGCCTGGAGACAGCATGGGCGTCAACCCGCTCATCAACGGCACCCAGCGGCTCTTTGTGCACGACCAGTGCGCGATCGCGTCGCCTTTGTGCTTCAATCGAGGCGGCAAGTGGTACAATGTGACCAAGGAGATCCGACGTGGCCGCTCGTTGATCTGCGTGGCGTGCAGGAAACGAGGAGCGACGGTCGGGTGCACCGTGTCTTCGTGTCCGAAATCGTACCACTGGAAGTGTGCGATCGGCTGCGGCTGGTCGATGAGCCAGATCGCCTTCTACTGTCCAAACCACGAGTCGATGCGCTCCGAGGAAGAGCGGAAAGAGCAGGAGGGGGACGAAGACAACGACCCGGTCACGAAGCGTTTTGGACACACGTTCCACCGCGACTGGCTGCAGAAGCTCAGCTTGGCGTCCACGCAGTCGTACGTGCCGCAGGTTGGAGACTACGTGACGTACTTCCCTCAGGGTCACAAGACCTACCTGCGCTTGTTCCCCGTGCGCGAGCCAGCGTTCATCACGCGCTTCCGCAAGTTCTTTGCGCTGAAATGCCGCGTTGTCGACGTGCGGTACGTGTTCCCGACGTTGAGCGAGTACAAGAACTGCAGCTCGATCAAGTGCGAGATCTCGCTTGCTGTGCTGGCTGCACCGAGTGCGGCATTCCAGGGGCGTACTCCTGCGAACAACGAAGACGAAGAGACAAAAGCGGATGACGAAAGCGGTGGTGGCGCCAATCTGCTCGTTGACTCTGACGCGTCGCCGTTTGCGTCGTTCACGGGCGTGGACGCGCACCTGCAGCCAGCGAGCGACGTCGTGGCGTCCGAGCGCTTTGGCTTTCAGTTCATGTACCACCCGCACGACGTGTCTAACTACCTTGTGCTCGACCACGTGTACGAGAAGGGCGTGCGCGGCAACTGGCAGATCGGCGAGCGCGTGGAGATGCCGATCGTCGAGTTGGACGAGCACGGATCCGAGACGCCCGCCGGATTCACCTACGGTACGATCGCTGGATTGATCCCCAAGTTCATCGACTCGGAGCGACAGATTCTATCGCCGTGGGAGTGCGTGCAAGTGGACTGGGAAGACAAGGAGATGGAGGACACGAACGTGAGCCCGTGGGAGATCGAGCCCGTCGCAGGTACCCCAAGACGCATGGAGAAGCGCCAGCGCGACTTTGAGCGAAGAGCTACGCTGCTATTCCGGTCGCGAAGCATCACGGGCGGCAAGCGCGCGGTGCTGCTTCAGGAGATCGACACGATCATGAATCTGAGCATCTCGCGGGACTTTCTGTACCCAGTTGACAGCAGCTTTCTCGACTACGTGCTCATGGTGGCGAACCCGATGGACTTGACAAAGATCCAGCTGCGCGTGCGCAATGGGTACTACCGCCAGGTGGAGGCGTTCATCGCCGATGCGCAGCTCCTGTACATCAACTGCGAGACATACAACGTGTCGACGAGCAGCATTGCGCAGAACTCGAGGAGCATTTACTCGGCGCTGCTTTCGCAAGTGCTCCGCCATTTCCCCTCGCTGCTGCGTGGCGAGAACTGGGACCCACAGGGCGACTGTCGTGTGTTCACGTACCCTCCGAACGATTTCATCGAGGGCTTCCCAGATGATGATAATATTGACAATGCTGACGATGCAGCGATGATGGTGGCGCCACCATCACCTTCACCAGCAGCAGCGACCGCGGACTCCAGGTCGAGAGCAGGATCTGCTGCACCTGGACATCAGAGCGCAGGAAGCCCAAGGGTTCGAGCGTCATCTGCGCCGCAGCAGTTGCAGCCTTCTCCTGTGAATCGAAGTGCTGCCAGTGCTGCCGCCAGAGCTGAAGAGGAAACCAAGACGGACAGTGATCAGCTCAGCAACACAGCTGGAGGACGCCCTCGCTCCAAGTCGGATGAGATCAAGGCTGTACTGTCAAGCATCTCGAAGCAGCTCCACTCACCTTCAACTGAGCGGATACCGCGAGCAGCTGCAAAGAGGCAGCAGGACTCTGCGCTGTCGCCAGCGCGAGGAGCGCGCGTCCGCACGACCAGCAACAGCAATGGCACACCAAACCGAGCAACGAAGCGAAGACGCCAAACCCCAGCAGCAGCTGCGTCCTTGTCAGCAGCCATCGCTGGCGTTGACGGGCTCATGGACTACGACGATCTCCTGGAAAAGCTCACAACCTCACAGCGTGAGCTTCTCGAGCGACAGTGTGAGGAAGACCTGCAGCTGGTGCTGCGCGACTTCCACGAAGCGCTCTTGCAATTGGACGAGAACGACATCTTCGCGGTCCCCGTGACGGAGCAGGTGGCGCCAAACTACTTTAGCATCATCGCGCACCCGATGGACTTTGGCACCATGATGGACAAGATCGACGACTACCAGGACTTTGCCGAGTACTATGTAAGTGACACTGCTGGACGTGACCTGCTGCCTGAACCAATTTTGGGCAACAATGCTGAACTCACGGAACCCATTTCGTCTGTGTTGTGTGCTAGGACGATCTCTACCTGACGCTCTCGAATGCGATCACGTACAACACGTGGGAAGGCTTCATCGGCGACGTCGTGAAGGAGCTGCAGGAGCACTTTGTCAAGTTTCTGCTCGACGCGATCGGCGGCGGCAAGCCCGGGCTGGTCAAGAAGGGCAAACAGCAGCAGTCTCCCAGCGCCAGCAGCAGGAAGAGCCAGAAAGCCAAGCTCAAGGCGCCAGCAATGAGCGCAAAGAGCAAGGCGAAGGCAACGTCTCGTCGGAATGTCGTGTCGGATGACGAGGAAGAAGAGGAAGAGAGCTACAATTCAGACAGCGACAGTGCGGAACAAGACGATGATGAGGACGAGGACGATGACGAGGACGATGACGAGGCGAGCATGGGCAGCGAGTCGGACTGGAGCGGCGCTGCCAGCAAGCGCAAGAAGCAGCAGCTGTCGCGGTCTCCTGCCAAGCCAAAGCGCCGGCGATCGTAATGAGGAGAATGCAAGCGAGAGCTTTTGTGATGAGAGAGAGGGTAGACAGACCAAAGTCGGTATGATGAAAGAACCAATTTGAAATGATCAAGAGCAATGGCCACAAGAGCCCATCAGCAGTGGCTAAAGAGCAATCTCAAGAGGACAAGACAAACAACAGTCACTTCATTCATTCACGCAGGCGTGCACGCATGCTCTTCTCTTGGGACACTAAATTAGTTTATGTTTCTCTTTCGTTCTCTCTGGGGACAGATTATGACAGACTCCTGTCTGCTTCGACAGGTGGGGTGGACAGACACTCAAGAATGACGATCTGATCTATTACTCTTCCTACAGCAGCAGCATGCCTCCGATCGGCGCTGTGCCGTTGTTGTTCGCTGCTGTTGTTGCCGCGTTGGCGCCGTGCATGCTCTGGTTGAAGCCGTTGCTGCTGCTCGTGCTACTCGAGTCCATTTTGTCCACAATGCGCGCCGCGATGCGCTTGAGCGAGCGCAGGTCCGAGCCCTTGACCTTCTCACGCGGCGACACATCGCCCAGCGAGAGCGAGCCGACCACCACGCCGTCCTGCGTCACGAGCGGCAGCCCGATGTAGAAGCGGATGTGCAGCTGGCTGACCAGCGGGTTGCACGCAAAGCGCTCGTCCTGGAGCGCGTCCAGGATCACGAACGGCTCGTCCGACATGATCACGTGCGACTCGAGCGCCACGTCACGCGGCAGCTGGTCACCCGCGAGCCCCACGGACGTGACGAGCAGACACGTCGACGCGGTGATGACGGCGACGGTGGCCACGGGGCAGTTGATGCTCGTGCGCGCGAGGTCGAGCAGCTCCTTGAGCGTCGACTTGGCGTACTGCTGCGACAGGTTGAGCGTGCGGATGCGCTCGAGTCGCTGCGCCTCGGTGGGTGGGATCGGCGCATCGGGCCACGGCGTGCCTTTGTTGAACGTCAGCGGGTACGAGTACGACGTGTTGGCGAGCACGTCGTCTTCGTCGCGGTCTTCGACGATCGCCGGCTTGATGCGCAGACTCGCGAGCGCCGCGCTGGTGTCCGCGTCCGCTGCGAGGTCGTCGAACGACCGCGACGAGCTGCTGAACGACGAGTCCACGCTGCTCTGATACGACGTGCGCGAGCGCTCCAGGTCGCGTGAGCTCCACGAGTCCTTGCTCGCGCTGCTGTCTCGATTCCGCTGGCTCTGCTGGTTGTACGACCTGCTGCTGTTGGACATGCTGCTGCTGCTCGTGCTGGCGCTGCCCAGGTGCTTCTTGCCCATGCTCGCGCTCCAGAGCGCGCTCGTGTCTTCGCCGTTCAGACACGACAGGCAGACGCGGATGCCGCCGGACGAGTGCTTGCCGCGCGGGTCTCGCCGCATCGAGCAGCACTTGGAGCAGACCGACGTCCCGCAGATGCGGCAGTGGTGCGCGCGCTTCATAAGGCTGAATGACGACGTGCAGAGCGCGCACGTGTCGCGCGAGTCCCACTTGGACTTGTCCACGAGCTGGTTCAGCTTGATGCGCTGGCTCACGAGCGCGCTCGGCAGCAGACGCACGGAACCGGCCATGCGTATGAGCCACATGCGGTCGTTCTGTAAGTTCGCGGGGTCGAGCGGCGCTGTGATGAAGAACGTGACGCGCGTCGCGTCCGTCTCGTCCGAGCTCTCGACCACGTACCCGCAGTTCTTGAAGCGCTTGCGGGTCATCGCCGTCGAGCCAAAGATCGGGCGGCACGACGGGATCTCGATCGATTCCCAGATCGACGCGCCGTACGCGACCTTGTGGACGGACGCCGGGTCCTCGGACGGGAACGTCTGGTTGAAGCGCATGAAGAGGAAGTCGCGCAGCGGCAGCTGCGGACTCGTGTCCTTGAGCGCGAGCCACTGGAAGAGCATGGTCGTGGACGAGGGTGGAGTCGCCGAGGACACGGACGACGACCGCATGCTCCTCTTCGCGTCGTCCTGCTGGGTCTGATGCTGCGCTCCCATGTCGACGTAGTGGAGCACCGCGCTGTCGCCGTACTGCGCGGCGAACACGTCCGAGAGGAAATCCTGCACGTCCGAGCCGTTCTTGCCCGAGAGGAGCTCCATGACCTCGTCGCAGCTGCTGCTCTGCAACAGCAGCACGCCCTTCATGATCAGCAGCCGCTCGTGCTCGTTCTGCTGCTCGTAGATGCGGTAGTTCTCCTTCTCCTGCATGAGCTTCATCGGCGCCGCGTTCGCAGTCGCGCCGCCAGTCCCTTCGTCGTCGTCGTTGACCCAGCGGATGAGCTTGCGCACGCGCTGCTCGCCGACCTGCTCCAGCTTGAGCTCCAGCTCGGGCGACAGCGCTTCCTTCACGCGGTAGTGCGCCGCGATCTGGTCGCTGTAGCCGCGCGACGACGCGTCCACTGTGACGCCCGTCGTGCTCATGCCCATGTTCATATTCATATTCATCTTTGCTGCGGCTCGTCTATTCGAGTGTGACCGACACACACAAGCTGTCTGCTCTGCTCTGCTCTGCTTGCTGGGCGGAACCTGTGAGCGTAGTGCCGAATGCGGGACTGAGGACGCTCTCTCTCTCTCCTCTTCTCACACAGATGCGAGTGGCAGATAGGGTGTGGTCGAGTGAGTGTACAGCTGGGAATAGACGCGAGCTCTGGTCTGCTTGCTGATGCGTGATGTGGCGGAGCGAGTGATCAATCAATCCAAGCGCGCGTGTCCTTTTCCTCGCCAGCGCCAGCTGTGCCGTGGCGCGCTGCTGCTTTTCTTATTACCGAGCGAACGCTCTGCTTTTTTGCTTGGCGCGGACCTGGAAAAGAGCGAATGGAGCGAGAAGAAAGGAGGGAACGCAGTGGATGGGGTCCAGACGATCCGACACCTCTGGGCGACGGCTTTCTTCTAGCGCACGCGCACGCACTCTCTATCGATCGCTTGTCGCCTGCTCTGTCTCGGTCTCAGTCCCTTCGTAGCATCACCAGACACTCCAGATGCGGCAAGCTCACCTCTATCATCAGCAACCCTCGTATCTTCTCTTGCATCACCTTACATCAGCGTGCAAAGCCAGTTCATGCATGTTCCAGAGACGCGGGATGAGGGGTCTCTTTTGAATATATTTTGGAAAAGAGAACAGCAAATGAACTTACAGTATGGATCCCATTGTTGCACGAGATTTGCCTATTATATTTATTTGGTAAGAATGGGACCAACAACTGGGAGATCTGGATCTACCCCCATCTTCCCTCCTCTACAATTAAATGTCTCTGTAGAAGTTTCCATATGTTGATACAACATTGTCGTTTGGACTCTCTCCAGACCTGCAAAGTGTACTTGAGCAGGTCGAGTGCGTGGTGTGACTTCTTTCTGAGAGAAGCCAACTGTACAACTGAACCGATACCGTACCGTATACTTTGTATACCGAGTGCATCGTCGTTGCCTAAAGAGATCTCATCCCACTTTCGCTCACTCACTCTTCGGCCATTCTGATACATCGAGAAGCTCTTCTTCTCCTTCACAAAAAGAAATGTGAGCAGGATTTTTGAGCGTGCATTGCACATTGCCCGCCGCTACATCAACCAATGTGCACCTGCATCGGCGTGTGGCTTCCTCATGGATCTGCTGTAGGGATCCCGCACACAGGTGCCAATCAGTGCTTCAGTTGCAGCTGCTGCATGCGCTCGTGGCAGTTTGGACACGGCAAACGGCAATTGCGTGCGTCACCCGTTCAGTCAGCGCATCCAGTATGGGGGTTCACTGGCGCTCTTCTGCGTTGCGTCCCGCACTCGATGAGTCCACAGTAGCAAGCAACGTATGCACAACGCGGGATCGGAAGGAATGATCGAGAGAGCGAGTGAGTTCGTGTGCAGCGCGAAGGAAGTACCGCGCACTCATACGACGGCTCGGTTATTTTCATCCACACATCCAACAATACTGTGAACCCAAACCGTCCATTCATCGTCGTCTCAGCGATCAAGCAGCAAGCATTCGGTCGGTTTGGTTTGCGCGTTCGCTCGAGAAAGATGGAGGTGGTGAGACTGGCAGTGATAGATTTGGTTCTGTTCCCAGCTCAAGGTCAACAGCGCCTCCGAGCTGCGTTTTCTGTTCTTCTTCTTTCTCGCAGTCGCTTCTTCTGATCGAATCAAAAGGGCGGAAAGAAATCCAATTCGCGCATTGTGTGCGGCAGTTCCTTCGAGAACCATCTCCGGTTGTTTGCTTTGGTGTTGCACACGTTTGCACACGTTCTCGTCGTGATGATGGTGCAGGAGCGGAAAGTGACAGATGCAGAAGAGCGAGAGAGAGCATCGTCAGTGGCGATTGCACACCAAAAGCCAACAAGCAATCGCACGGATGCCACAGTTTTGAGCACTGTGCACAGTGCTCACCCCAGCAAACCGTCAGAAGGCACTCCAGCTGGAGCTTGTGCGAGTGTGAGATGCGAGTTCTTGTGGAGCTTGCCAATCAGACTTTAGCCAAATCCAAATCATGGCGCAGTGACAAGTCAGCACGAGCAAGTGTCCGTCACACTCGTCCAGAAAAGAGACCTTCATCAGTGCTCACTCATCAGGCAACACATAACATGCATCACTGTACGCGTAGACGGATAGAGTGTACAGTGCAATAGGCTGAGCAAGAGAACATCTCTTTTCGTGATCTACAAACCCGTGAGACACATTCTTGCCAATTCGCGCAGAAACCTCGAAATCGAAACAATGTGACTTTCGAGCGACCTCACTTCAGCTCAGCACAGCACAAATACTTCCCTGGAGACACATTGTTGCCATTTCGGGTACGAAAAAATGTGTCTATTCCTATCACTTTTGGCTACATTTTCAATCACTTTTGGTTACCCAATCGAAGTGGGCCACACGGTTCAGCACTAAGTACGCGAACTAAATCTGCATGCCAAATCTTACAATACACCACCGGAATCCTCACTTCGATCAACTCGAGATGCTGCTTCGTGCCGAGCAGTTGTCAAACACCAACGCACACCCAACAACAAACAAACACGACTGCGACCTACTGTGCTGTCTGACTCCAAGTCTCGCCTTCATCAAGCCAGCTTTTCCAACTCATGAGCGATTCTGGGCTCAAGGAGCCTCGAAAATCTGTCGTCGTGTGTCGCGATTCTGAACCACTTATCCTTCGTTGTCAGTGTCACGGTGCGCAAAAGACAATCACAGGGACTGGGAATCGCGAGTCTCTCCTTTAGGAGCAACCATCTCGGCGCAAGGCAATGCTGGACAACATTTGCTTGACTTGGGTAGAAATGACGAAACTGCGACACATGAGCGAGGTGTGCCGAATAATCGTTTGCGACTGCTCGCGTTGGCGCAAAAGCTCGAATACGAGCACGGCTACTGTGCCCTTATTGCCCAGGTGTCGTCCGTGGCGTGAACTGGAGAGGGAGTCCGCCTGCCACGACCAGGCTCGGTCCCAAGACGTACCCTCGATCCTTCACTTGCTCGCCCTCCTGGATCCTGACGTGGAACTTCTCGAGCAGGATGGCAACAAAGAGCTTTGTCTCCAGCAGCGCCATGTTCATGCCCGGACAGATCCGCGGTCCAGCCTGGAACACAGGGAACTCGTAGGGCTTCTTGACTCCGCGCCACGAGAGACTCGCGAACACATAGTCCAAGTTCTTGAGGAAGGTGCCTTCGGTGTACGCCTTGAAGTTGGCGGTCGTGAACACGCGCGTGATGATCTTGCGCTGCAGCCGCCACATCGCGCCGTTGTCCGCAGTGTGCGCGTGGTTGATCCCGATGAACGACTTGCCAAAGGTGTCGCCCATGGCTCGGATGAACCGGTCCGACTTGACCCAGTTGTTCACGTTCTTCGAGAGCACGTGCTCCACATCGGCTGGGTCCGAGTGCTGTTGATTAGTGTGCAGCAAACAACAGCAAACAGAAAAATGTGTCAAACAATCAAGTCTCGAGACAGGCAGTAGACCATCACCACCACGCACTCTTAGAGAGGACTCACGTAGAGTATGTTGTTGGTGAAAATGCTTCAGGGGATTTTCGCTCGCCCGCCGTACTTGGTGATCAGCTCCGTCTACATAAGCAACGCAAAGCGTGGTTAGCCAGTCAGCACCCACAACTCCGTTCTGGCTGTGCCGACAGACACGTGATGGTGGACGTACCTGGAAATCGTAGATGCGGTGGATGTTCTTGGTCAGCTCCGGGATGAAGCCCAGCAGGAAGACGCCTTCTGGACCAGGCACAGACGCCAGAAGCTTTGCTGCTCGCACCTTGCCGCGAACCAAGTTTGCCATCGAAATGGCGACGCTGGAGAGCACGACTGCGAGAACCTGGACGAGCGAGAATGGAGGGAAGACGAGCATCTTGCCTTGCTTTGCGTGGAGAGTTGAAGAGTGAGGACAGTGCAAGAGCAGTCGGCGAGCGATGAAAGGGATATTCTCTATCTTTCTGCCCAGCAGAAGAGCGAAAATGCGGCGGCCATCCACACACACAAACAAAAGCAAACAGAAGGGAGCAGTCATGGTTGTTAGAAGCTGCTGGCCGGCATTGGTCAGAGACCAGTGGATACGGGTTTCCGAACCCTGCTCGACCGAGTCCAGTGGAAGGTTGACGTGGAAAGATACAACACATGAATGGGTACACTGCTTCGTCCTGTCGAAGTCGAGATGTCGACTGAAGCGTCTCACTCCCAGACACAAACGTCCACAATGGGTTTGTTGTTCATTTATTCTATTCCCAAGCAGTCTGCTCGCAAAGCTGGCGACACATCACTAGATGCACGCATGCATGCAGGATAAGCGCAAGCTGGAATATCACAGACATCGAAGACACATGCATGCATGCACGCTCTCTGTGTCAGTCCTCAGTCAGCATTTCGACAAGATGTGGCTTGAATGTCGCTCGATGTTGCCAGATGAGACTCGACAGTAGAATGTGGTTTGAAAGTCGCTGGTGATGTTGTCTGAAGAGGTGCTCGAAGCGGTTGCTCAATCTGAGGTTGAGTTGCTACTTGGAAGATCTACAGTAGGAGACTGAGTCTTCAAATGCTGGTTGCTCAATCTGGGGCTTCGTTGCCCATTCGGGGTGCTCTCTCAGCCACAAAAAATGAGAGGGGATTTGCTGACTGACTGGTTGCATCAACGGAAGGAAGGAAGAGCAGGTGAAAGCAGCAGCTCAAGGGACGATGGCGTTGCGCGTGGCGAGTGAGAAGGCGGCCGGCCGAGCGGCGAGCCCCGCGGTGACGCTCTACCGCTACATCACCAAGCAGGTGCCGCGCGTGCTGACGCTGTACGACATCTCGATGGAGCCGGCCGAGGCGCGTCTGGCCGTGCAGGCGCTCTTCCGCAAGCACGCGGACGTGAAGGACCCGCGCGTGGTCGACATGCTCATCACCAAGGCCAACATGGAGCTCGAGGAGACGCTCATGCAGTGGAAGCAGAAGGTGCACTTGGTCACGCTGCTCGAGTCCGGCGCCGCGCTGCGCCAGCAGAAGAAAGCCACGTCCATCGAGGACTCGCTCGCCAACTTTTACGCCGGCATCGACAACGACGACGACGACGACGACTGGGATCTCTATGAGTCCAAGAACTAAAGGCGAGAGCCGGCTGATGACAGAGCGCAGGAGTGAGAGAGAGCACTGCTGCTTGAGGCGAGCGATGCACGCGCCGTCGACAGGAGAGAACAGCACACAACCCCGAAAAAGGAAGAAAAAGCTTGGATTAATCGTAATAAAGAGAGGAGAAGAGATGTGAAGAAGACACGATGCCGGAGGAAGAAGAAGACTGGCACTTCTCTGCGAGTATGTCCGAGATCCAATGCTGCTCTGTAATGATCTTGCTGCTTCTGATTGGGATCGATGGACAGCGATTCCTATTGGTATGCATTTAAACATGCACAACAACAACGGACGCCGCAACATGCCACACAGCACTGCCAAACCCAGAACTCAAGAAGAGCGAAAGGTGTATGTATACACAAATGTATGAACATGGTGGTGGTGGTGGTGGTGGGGGAATTATCGTTCTTCCTCCTCTTGTGTGATGATCCGAGTGGGGAACTCGATTCTCTCGTTTCAGCTGATATACACGCCCGCACTTGACTCTCTCTCTCTCTCTGCTGCTGCTGACTGGGCTGGCAGCTCTTCGTGCGCGGTCGGTCTCCTGGTCTCTTCGCTGCTCTCTCGTGCGTACGCTCGCCCCAAAGTCGATTGTGGAACCCATAACTTAACTTGTTTGTTGCTTTTTCGTGTGACTTTCTTTTGCAAATGCCGGGATCTGCATCACCATCTCTCTCTGCGTCTGGTCGGTCTCCTCTCTCTCTCTCTCTCTGTTGCTGTTGTTGTTGTTCTATCTACTTTGTTAATGGATTCACTTGCATACGCACCTGGACCTGGGTCGAGTACGCGGTCTTCAAGAGCTCCTGCATGGTATGGTGCGCTTCGACAATGTTCATCGCGGGCGGCGACGGCACCTGGAAGCTCCCGAGCTCCGTGCTCGCGAACGTCGGTCCCACACCCGTCATCTGGTTCACCGTGTTCTGCTCCACGCCGCGGATCGCCACGTCCGCCAGGTTCTTGAGGAAGAAGTACTTGTCGCCACTCAGCGCCTCGCGCGCAAACGGGTCGGCCACGCAGAACGAGCCGACCACGTGGCCGTCGGACGTGATCATCGGGAAACCGGCGTAGAACCGCAGCTGGCCTTCCTGCACGAGCGGGTTGTTCACGAAGCGCACGTCCTCCGTGGCGTCCAAGATGATCGTCGGCTCGTCCGACATGATCGTGTGCGCGTCGAAGAGCACGTTGCGCGGCACCTCGCGCTTCTCGAGTCCGACCTTGGCCATCAAAAAGCCGCTCTTGTCGCCGATGAAGCAGACGCCGGCGATCTGGCAGCCCATCTCGGCCGCCGCGTACTCGCACATTTCCTGAAAGTGCTGACCGGGGTCCGCCAGGTGGAGCTCGCGCACTTTCTTGAGACGCGCGACTTCGTTCATCGGCAGTGGCGCCTTCGGCCACTCCTGGCGACTTGTGTAGCTCAGCGCGTAGTTGAACGGCGTATTCTCGCGCACCGTGGACGCGAGCTCCATCTCGGCCATCTCTTCCGGAGACATGCTGTTCGCCATGCCGCCGTGGTCGTTCGTGTAGTGGCCGAACTCCGAGTAGCCCGAGGACTCGAGCGCGCGGTTCCGGTTGCTCAGCAGGATCATGTCGTTGCCCATCTGCGCCTCCTGCTTGGAGAGCAGGATCATATCGGACGACGTCATGCTCGCCTTCTTCGACAGCAGCTTGGGCTGCTCGGGACCAATGCCGCGGCCATTCGAGCGCTGGTGCTGCAGGTTCGCGGGGTACGTCTTCACGCGCGCCGACTCGCTGTTCGAGTCCGAGAGCGAGTTCTCCGGGATCGTGTGTGGATTCGAGGACGTCGAGCCCGTGTACGTCGATGTCGACGTCGACGTGTCCTCGTCAAAGGACTGCGACGCGTCCGAGGACGCCATCGAGTAGTTGGAGAAGCTCGGCTTGGACGTGCCCGAGCGCAGCGTGCGCGAGTCGCTGCCCGAGCTGCGGATCGACGCCGTGCTGCTGTTGCGGCACTGCTGGCAGATGCGGATCTCCTTGCTCAGACCGCCCTGCTTGAGGTTCTTGACCTCCGAGCACTTGCTGCACACGACGTCGCCACACACGCGGCAGTGGTGCTTGCGCCGGAACATCGAGAACGCCTTGGTGCAGATGAAGCAGTTGACGCCGTCCTTGACGAACTGGTTCTTCGACAGCAGGCTCTGCGACGCCAGCGCGCGCGCGATGATCACGTTCGCGATCTCCTCGGTGCAGCTCACGAGCTTGGTCATCCAGCCGCGCGTGAGCGTGGACACGGATGCGCGACCCGAGTGCGCCTCGGACAGAAAGAACGACACGCGCAAGCCGTCCTCGGAGTTGGTCTCTTCCACCACGATGCCGCACCGCCGCATGCGCAGACGCACGACGTTGTGCGAGGACGGCAGCGGCTCGCAGCCGTCGAGCTCGATGGACTCCCAGATGGACGCGCCGACATAGAGCCCCGAGCCATTCGAGTGGTACGAGTTGCCGTGGTCGGCGTTCTTCTCAAACACGTCGCCGTATCGCAAAAACACGTAGTCGCGGTGCGGCAAGTGGGGCTTGGAGCTCTGCAGCGCGGTCCAGTTCACCGACAGGCTCTCGTTCTTGCGCGTCTCTCTCGCCTTGTAGAGCACGACGCCGTCGAGGAAGAGCGTGCCGAAGATCTCGCCCATGACCTCGCGCAGCTTGGAGGTCGAGTCCATCTTGAGCAGCGACATGACTTCCTCGAGCGGCGCGTTGACGGTCGTCACGCCTTTCATCGTGAAGAACTCCGTTTCCGCGAGCTCGTAGAGCTTGAGGTTGCCTTTCTCCTTGACGAGCGTCATGTCGAAGTTGGACGTGAGCGCATCGATGCGCGACTGGCCGAGGAACTTGAGGTCGCGCTCGATGTCCTCAGTGATCCGCACGCGGTACGTCTTCTCTACGATCGGGAACATCGAGTACGACTGCTGCTTTGACGAACTGGAAGCGCTGTTGCTGGGGTTCGCGTCGCCACCGCTCCGAGAGCTACTGAAGCTCGCGTTCGACATGATGGCTTGGTGGGATCCGAGTGGCGCTGGTTGCTGAGACTGAGGATGAGCGAACTGGACGGATGGGGAGCTTCTCACTTGGAATCCACGCGATGGGCGAGACGACGTAGAGAAAATGAGCGAGATCCAACTGTTTGGTGTTGCGCAGCAGGCAGGCTCGTCCGATAGGCACTATGGGAGAGCGCGTGTGCGTCACGAGCGGATGGAGTGAGCGCGCTTTCTGGTCTGCTCTGATCCCCTTCGTGCGGAAATTAATAGATCGAGCGATCGACAGTCGCAGCAAAGGGATGCGTCGTCCACAGCACCAACAGCCTAATGAGCGACGAGGTGAGCAATGGAGCAGAGTCGTAGAGGGATTCTTGGTCGAGAGCGTAGAGGCTGTTTGTTGGAAATCTGCTGTCTGGTGTGATCCAGAGCAAGCAAACAAACAAGAGAGAGAGAGAGAGGGTGGATCTTGATCAGTCTCTCTCGTTTCTTGTTCTTGTTCTTCCTCTTCTTATCTGAGTGCAGCACTGGACTTCCCTTTCGACTCGATTGAGTGACAGAGAGTGTGAGTGGGGGAGGAGAGGAGATGGGGACGGACGTGTAGCGATCAGCGGGAGCACATCAGCAAGGAAAGCACACCTATTTTCAGGAGTGACGGTTTCGAGCCTGAGCTGCCCAATCAGCGCAGCCAGCTGGGTGGGACGGACACAGACTGGCCACGCTTTGTTCCCAACAATCACAGCCAAAGCCTGACTGAAACGAGGCGACCGGCTAAGAGCGAGCGTACGCGCCAGCTGTTTGCCTTGCTCCTTGTGCGTCTGATACGAGGAATAAGACCCACAGACTGTGCTTGTTTGCTTGTGTGTGTGCAACGCAAGTGGTTGTTGTGCGGGCTTGCCTGCAGCGCAACTGACTGGTCTGGTCACGTTGCTTGCTCTTCGTGTTCGACTTGATCAGCAACTCGCACACACACACTCACGTGCGCGCGGTGCTTGTGCTCTCCTCACTCGGGAGGCACGCAAAAGTGTGATTTGCCACTTCACTTTACGCGCGCTGCGAGTTTGTGTGGGAATCTCTGTTGTGCAAACACAAGCGGAGAGAGCAAGCGCAACAAAAAAGCATAG
>JAASFO010000285.1:0-27490 GCA_023333815.1 Globisporangium recalcitrans
ACTGGAGCTGCGCCAGGAGCACGAAGCTTCACTTGGTGTCCGAGCTTGTCCATCGCTGTTGCATCACCACAGGAAAAACAGAATGGCATTAGCAAATGAGTCCGTTTGAAAAGAGCAGGCAGTACATAGAAACCAGATCGTTCGCGACTCCCATGCCGCCTGCCATGAGCTCGTCCGCTCGCTCGAATAGGGTCTTCGCTCTCATGCTGGAATACGATGCGAGCGCTTTTGAGAAGGAAGCACTGGAAAGAGAGAGAGAGAGAGAGAGGGAAGATGCCTCTCGACACATCCACCAACAAGCAAGATCAATTGAGCCAGCATGCTTATCCTTCCAAGCTCATACTTGGTTTCCTACGTGCTCGCGGATCTTAGCTTGCTTCCACGAGCTTGCTCACACAGTCCTGCTCTCGTATAGGTGCATGTGTCTGGAGCTTGCTGTAGTCATGAGCAAGATGAATGAGAAGTCGTCGCTTCCATGCAAGTAGTTCTGGTGGTGTCATGCTGCATTTGTCGAGTTTGCCGCTTAACTATGACACCTCTTTCATCCGTATTGTATCCGAGATGTGTGATCCGATTGAGAACATGAAGTAGACCACATCAGACACAAGCTCACAAATGTATGCAAATGGTTTTTGAGATCTGGATGCATTGTGTGTCCGAGCATTTGGAAACTTTGAGATTGAGAGTGGTTATCGCAGAAGCAGAGTGAGAGTTGTCATCTCGTTGCTATCCGAATACCTTATCGACTTTACCCTCCCGCAATCACTCTCGCCACTTTACCCTTCTACACACATTCTTGAATCACTCCTTCGATCTTCCTCTCTCTTGCTTTCACTATACTTTCACAAAATCTACATGTGTAGATTTTCTGGCGACTGCGAGACTGAAACAAATCGCTCCTCCTTCCACAAAAGCCTTTGGAATACACCAAACATCTAAAAATCATATCGAAACCCCTCTTTACAACTTTGATCATCAACCACTTCTCATCAGAACTCGCTTTGCAAGTGCGTTCCAAGTGCGTGACCGTTTTGTACTGCTTCAGGACTGCTGCTGAGCATTCTCGCATTCTCTCTCAACTGCCGCACGCGACTGAAGAAAGGATAGAAGGAGTGCCTTTCTCGCGTCTCATGAACATGGGCGGCGGCGGCGACGACCACTACTGGCGCCACGCTTCGCAGTCGCTCTCGCAGTCACTCTCGCAGTCGTCACAGTCGTCGCGCAAGAGCGTGGATCTGACAGAGCTCGACCGCCTGCGCTTGCTGATCAAATACGAGTTCGAGACCGCGCTGACCACGGACGAGCTGATCGAGGCGTTGAGCGCGTGCCACAACAACACCCGCGAGGCGTATCACTACTTGAAAGCCAAGCGACAGCAGCAGCACCAGTTCGCAGGCATCGTCATGCCCGGCAGCTCCACGACCGGTGACGCCGCGTCCGCCAAGCGCCGCCAAGAGGACAACGACAACGTGCAGCTGGTTGAGAACCCGAGCAAGCGACTGAAAGAAACGACGCCACCGTCAGCAGAGGCTCAACAAGCTCAAGCTCAAGCGCCTGCGTGGCCACTGCGTCTGAATAACTCGCAAGACGTGGACATGTCGTCGCCAGCGTCGTCGCAGTCGCATCAGCAGGCGAATGGCGACGGCACCACCGCACCGTCCAACGCGCAGCAGCAATTGCAGCAAGAAGAAGAGCGTGAGGTGCGCATTGCTCTTTCCCAGCGCAATGTCCCCATCGCTGCGTCTCAAGAAGCCGAAACTGAAGAAAAGTCGCAAGAGAATGAGATTGAAATGGTGGCAGAGTCCACGGTGGCGGCGCCATCTCCAGCGAAAGCGCGCCAGCTGCTTGACGACGCGATCGAAGACCGGCGCCAGAACCGCAACGCGAATGACGCGAGCTGGATCAGCAGCGTCTGGGATGTGCTTTGCGTGTCGAGCAACCTGGAGATCGCGCAGCAACTGGATCTGACCAGCGACGCGCTCGTGTCCTGGTTGAAGGAGTTCGACGGACAGGAGGTGGAGCTGCACAAGCGCGTGGGGGTCGAGTTGGTGTTGGAGGTCATCTCGAAGCTCCCGCGACCCGACAACGCGTGCGAACTGGTACGTTTAAGCTGCTGTGTCAAATGGCGTCCAGTAGCACCTATCTCTATTGCTGACGTTGAGCACTCACTGTGTTAATCACGACAGAGCCAACGAGTGAGCTCGACAACGCAACAGAACGAAGAAGTGAACCACGCCGAAGTGACGACGATCCATAGTTTGCTGCAGAACCCCAGCGCACACCAGAATGCGCACGCGCGCTCGGTTGCTGCAAAGAATGCGATCACGCGCATCACGGAAGAGTGTTCGTCGTGCTTGGAGCGGATTGCCTGGTTCAAGAATGCGCAGAAAGCAAACGTGGAGCACCAGAGCGGTGTGCGCCACCATATTCAGAATCTGCATGCGCGCCTTTCGAAAATGGTCGAGCAATGCAGCGCCGAAGTGCGCACTGGCGATAGCGCAGTCCAGGATGCGCGGCAGATGGAAGAGATGCGGTCGATGCAGCTTCGCGAGTTTGTGATCAAGCGTCGCGATGAGCTGCTCGCGAGCGGAAAGAGCAAAGTGAGTGCGAAGCTGCAAGCACATTTCGATGTGCTCAACTCGGACGACCTGGAAGTGGCCGCGCTTCTTCAATCTCGCGTCGAGAGTGGAGCGAAGATCCAGCAATGCGTGCGCAGCATGCAGAAGGGCAAGAAAGAGTACACTTTCTGCCAGAGCGCGACAAACCTGTTTCGAAAAGTGAGCGAGCTGCGAGAACAGTCCCTTCAGGTGTGTGGCGATTCACTGCTGTCTAAAGACGCTGTGATGGATGGCTGTGTTGAGTTTAATTGTGGCTGTCGCTCTTTTGTGTGTGCAGAATGCGCTGAAGGAGTTTGAAGATTCCCGCTTCGCTTCGGATCAGCGTGCCACCGCTGCGCTCCTGCGATTCATTCCGATTCTGACGACTGCGTTGCAGCAATACTACGAGTTCCACTCGATTCGCCAGGCGCGTGCGAAAGAAGAGGCGAAAGAGCAGGAGCTGAAACTGGAGGAGCACGTCGAGTACTTTGGCGACTCGGCTCCGATCAAGAAGGAGGATCTCGAGAAGCGCATTCGCGAGTTCGTCGGCGTCATCAGCCGATCCATGCAGATGATGCTGCAGATCGCCGATTCGCAGAGTCGTCTGTGGGAAGGCAAGAAAGATGTGCTTCCGTGCGAAGTGCGCAACATGCTGGTGATCGAGTACGGGAAACTGTGGAAGCTGCTGAGCGGTCCAGTGCGAGATGTGAGTCATTTGAGAGTCATTTGAGGCTCCCGAGTGGCAATGGTGGTTTCGTGAGTCGATGATGCTAATCGACTGCTTGTGTGTGCATTTGCTGACGTTTCGCGTACAGGTGATGCAATCGTTTGTAGCAAAGATGCAGATCGGCAGCGATGCTGGTGGTGTATCGGCGACTGACATCCAAGTGGAAGAGCAACAGCAGCAGCTCAGTACGAATGGAAGCGTGTCGTCGGTGGTTCACGAGAGCCCTCGGCGAGCCGCGTCGACTCACAACTCGTTGTCTCCAGGGACGACAGGTCTGAATGGTCTGAGTGGAGTCCGGTCGAATGAACCATCGATGCATTCGAGTCCGATGCGTGTCGAGCCAATGTCGATGACGCAGGAAGTCGATGCGTTTCTCGGACGCTCCATCAATCCAGTGGATGCGCAATCAACCAAGAACAACTACACGAGTGTGGCGGAAGCAGTGCCTGTCACATCTCGACCGAAAGCACCAGCAATTCCGGCAGCAGCTCCAGTTGCACCTGTCGTTCATGAGTACCCAGTTGGTACGATTTTGCACACGAAGTTTGACGTTGGCAAGGACGTGGTGCAGTTCTCTCGAGGCCGAGTGGACAAGCTGCTGGAGGACGGCACGTACTCGGTCGTGTACGACGACGGTGACGTGTTCACTGTGCCTCGCGCGTTTCTATTTACTGAAGAGGAGGTACGAATGCGATCGTGTCCCAGGACCAATGATTTGGCATTGACCTGACTTGGTGTTTGAACTGTTGTATGTGCGCGTGTGTTGTAATTGCAGATGCAACGAGATTTGAAGTTGCGAGAGCGCAATCGCGACAAGGACGCGGCGATGGCTGGTGCGAACGGAGAGGAGGCGTCTGACGATGGCAACTGCGCGATCATGTAGTCGGGTTGTCAGTGAGTCTGAGTTTCCAGTTTCCCCCCCTCCAGTCGTTTTCGATTGTCCGTGTGACGTGAGCGGTCGCTTAACAGAGTGTGATGCATGTCCATCCGTCCGTGTGCCTGTTCGTCTGCGAATGAAGAGAGTTTGGTTTTGTTTGCCTCGCGTGGGTCCCTGTTGTTTGTTGATACTGTTGCACTTCTGCTATGGTTTTGCACCACTGCAGTGCTGGTTGTTCTACTGGTGAGTGGAGACCTGGGCGAAGCTCGAGGAGCTCTTCTGAAAGAGCACTGGTCGTCAGGAGAAGCAAGGTGCGGAGCCAAAGAACGGCTCTTCGCTCCATTGCGATAACCACATGTGCGACGAATCGCTTTCTTGTGGTGATGCTGACTGATGTTGATGCAGTTCATGATCTGTTCCTAATAGTGGCCCGTCCTGACAAAGTGAAGGAAAATAGCAAAAATGCCCCTCAAGTCAACCAAATACAAAGAAGTGAGCGAGCGCGATGGCCACAGGCAAGCTGCGTGCAGCAGCCAAGTGGAACATCGTGGAGACGCCCGTGGTGGACAAGCGCAAGACGCGCGACGGCCGCAAGTTCGTCAACAACTACGAGCTGCTGCAGACGCTCGGGCAGGGCCAGTTCGGCAAAGTGAAGCTCTGCGAGCGGATCTCCACGCCGCCAGCAGCGTCAGCCTTGGCGACTGAAGCAACCGACGACAGCAATGGTGATCTGCTTGGCCCGCCGCCTCCGCCGCCACCACCAGCGTTTCTGAATGGAGACGCATCTGTTGCTGCTCGACCTGCTGAGCCCACGCGCCGCCAGTTTGCGATCAAGATCTTCTCCAAGAAAGCCCTGCGCAAGATGAAAGAGTACTGCGCAGAGACAGGAAGCGAGGGAGCTGCTGGTACTGACAGTACGGCAGCTGGAGCTGCGACGCGCATGCGTGTGGTGACGGCGCTGGATCACGTACGCGACGAGATCGCGATCATGCGCGCGCTCTACCACCGCAACGTCGTGCTGCTCTTTGAAGTGATCGAGAGCGACGCGAGCGACAAGATCTACATGGTGCTCGAGGTCATGCCGCGCGGCCAGTGCATGGTGTTCAACCCGGAGACGAAGCTCTTTGCGAGCCCATTGACTGGCGGCGTGCTCACGGACGCGTGGGCGAAAGCGCATGTCCAGGACATCCTGCATGGACTCCAGTATCTGCACAGCCGCGGCGTGTGCCATCGCGACTTGAAGCCTGGGAACATCTTGCTGAACGCCTCAGGACGCTGCCACATTACGGACTTTGGCTGCGCAAAGATGGTTCCAGGTAGTGATAGTAGTAGCAATAGCGATGCAGCGTCTAGTGGTACTACTGCACAGCAGCACTGCTTGGTGTCGGATACGGTGGGAACGTACCAGTTTCTCGCCCCCGAGTGCTGCTCTGGAGAGCCCTACGACCCGTTCAAAGTGGACGTGTGGACCACAGGCGTGCTGCTCTACATCTTTTTGTATGGGAAGCTGCCGTTCGAGGCCGAGAGCCCCAAGGAGCTCTTTGACGAGATCGCAAAGTGGGACGCCGAGACGGATCTCCCACCGAACAGTGTGCGGAATGTGGACCCCGCGTGTCGAGACCTGCTGCTCCAGCTGCTCAAGAGAGAGCCAAACCAGCGAAGTACGATCGCGGACGCATTGCACCATCCGTGGCTCGCTGACGAGGACGAGGACGAAGAGCCGCTTTCCTTCTAGAAAGAGTAGAGTAGGGAGGTACTCGATTGATTGTCTTCAAGCCTAGGCAGAAGATGTAAAGGTCTCTATTTACACGCAATGCCTCACGGGGTATGGACCTGGCTACTCGATTTCTCGTTGTAGCAGACGTCCAGCATGCCGTGCACCAGTTGAAAAGCCTCGCGCACGCGGATGCCGTCCATGCCGCCGCCGGCGAAGGGGTCCTCCATCGCGATCTCGACGTTGAAGATGCCGATCATCGTGAGGCTCGTGACGGCGCTCAGCACCAAGCAGAACCCGAAGCTCGTGGACTGGAACTCGTCGCCGCGCATGAGGTACACGTAGTACGGACCGTAGAAGATCGGCAGCACGAGGATGAACAGCCGCGTGAACGAGCGCGTCGCCTGCGGGGTGCGGTAGAATTTGATGTTCTGGAGCTTCTCGAGCCGCGCCTGGAGCAGCCAGTGGTACTGGTTGATACGGGACGCCTCGTTCGCAGGGAGCCCTGCGCTCTTCATGACCTCGACTTGTTCGTGGAGACTCCTGAACGACGTCATGATCTGCAGCTGCAGCTTCTCGACAATGTGCTCGTATCGCGATGCGACCTGGCGTCCGTGTATCGTGAGTCGGTGGCGTCCTCGCGTCAGCGTGGGCAGTAGCAGCAGTGTGCAAATGTCTCTCAACAAAGACACCAGCAGCTTCTTTGTCTTCTTGGCGTGATCCCCTGGCAGCTTGCTCCGGCCATTGTCGCCCCAGTTCCAAAGAGTGTTCGCGAGCAGGATGTTTGCGAACAGTGCCTTGGCTGATGGTAACACACGCACAAAGCAACACGCACAAATGCGTCATTTCAACGAGAGCTGAGGGATATGCTGGTGTCCCGGCTCTAGTAAAGACGCACCTTCTGCGAGGACGTCCAGTGCCATTTCGCGGCGTGTGAACGCCTGTTTGATCTGCATGATCATCGGCGCCACGATCGCGAACGACACGATCATCCACGAGATGTTCGCGCCAAAGCTCTTCCCTCCGCGGTTCTCGCTGTAGATGTAGTAGCCTGTGGTCGCTAACAGCGAGCTCAGGACCACGAAAAGGCTCTCGAACGTGACCAGGTGGATGCCAAAGATCTTGGTCGCGGCGTACAGATCCAGCACCGAGTCGCGGAAGCTCACCGACACATAGTGCAGCACTGCGCGTCCTCGGTTCTTCAAGTGGCTGCTTGAAGCCTGTCTCCGCATGCCTCCCCGCTCGTTGTAGCTGGAGTCAAAGGCGGTGTGGTCGTGCCCATTGCCGCACGTGCTCACGGCTGGACCATCGAGGTGCAGATACCGCTCGTGGTACTGGCGCGAGTCGTTTGCGAGGAAGTACGCGGTCGCAGCGGTGTCGCTGCTCTGCACCGTGAGCTGCTGCGGATCATCCGAGTACGAGCCCAGCTCCATCTCGAGCGCGTCCATGTCGACGTCAAACACGTTGGTGGTGTTGTAGCTGTTCGTCATTGGCTGTGGCAGCGGCGGGTGGTGCTGATCGGAAACAGACGCTGTCATGACAAAACGCGCTGAGGGTGGTCGGAGACTGGGAGAGTGGGGCTGAGCCAAAGGGCAAATGACAGGTGAGAAAGAGAGAGAGAGAGAGAGAGAGAGAGATCACCACGCCGCTCTGCTCTGCTCTGTTGTCCCTGCGGAAGAAAGAAAGGAGCGCTTGTCGCTTGCAGGGTCGTGCGCTTGTTCTAAAGTGCGAACCGAACGACAGCGTTCCGCCGTTGCATGCAGCACACCTTTCACCTTTCGTGACAGATGAGCAATGACTTGTCACATCCTGCAGAGTGATGGTCGAAAGGAAGCACAAATGCTGTGGACCACGTTGTTCATTTCCACATATCAGCCAATGGAAACAGCATTCTTTGTCAATTGCTGGATTGGTCGAAAGTGCTTCAAAATACAATTTCATCCTCTCACTGCTGTTGCAGGTGTTTGCAAAATTGCAATTCGTGGATATTCGTGTCCTTCCTTTCACAGCAGCCAATTGACGAAAAGCAACAACAGCATCACTTCCAAAATGGGAGGACAAATGGATGAAGGTGGTGCCGGCGCTGTGGTGGGCATCGAAGAGTTCCTCGATGTGCAGCTGCGACCGCAGGTCACAGGAGTGCTGAAGGAGAGGTGGGTCGTCTCTCTCTATCTACTGTAGGCGCTTGCTTCTGCGTCCTGTGTGGGCTGCTTCGTCTTGATATCCGTGTCTGACAAATGACAAATGTGACTGGTGTCAATGGCAACAGACCCGAAGACTTTGTTGTGCAGGAGATCAGCTGCGCGGACGAAATCGTGGCGTTCAGCGAAAAGCCAGAGCGTGTCCCCACCAACGAAGAGCGAGACGCGGTTGTTCAGCGGAAACTCGAAGAGCAGAGCAAGAAGACGCAAAAGAACGAGAAGCTCGTGTTCGAAGAGCCATCGGGCGGGTGGCTGCAAGCGCTGAGAGACACGATTGGCGAGGCAAAAGCGCGTGACGTGGAGGCGGTCGTGCACGAAAAGCTCGAAGAGTGTTTCATTGACGCGCCTGCCGAGTTTAGAGACCGAGTGTTCGTGCAAGTCTGCGTTCAGGTACGAATTATCCCATGTGTGCTGTTGCTGTTTTGCTCTCACACTTTGCACACGGATTGACCGTTTCGGTGCATTCGTGTAGAACTGTTATCCTGGTCTGGACTGCAAGCTGCGCAAGCACGAGGACCCGGAGAGTACTCAGATCCAGGTTCTTTTGGACCCGATGTACAAGAAGTTTCGATCTGGCGGCATGTCGGCTACAAACTGCATCCTCTTGCTGGACTATCTGCGCAAAGGTGCAACCGATGCGAGTGCATCGAAAGGTATCGGTGGCCAGCGCTGCGTTTATCATGTTTCAGCATTGCAACTGCTCAACTCATCGAATACGCTGCTTTTGATTGCAGGCGTCGAACTGATCCATGAGGACACGAAAGAAGCGCGCACGTTGCTGCATCGGCTGATCTCCAAGCACTCGTCCTGCTTCAAGACCAAGACCGAGACGCGCGACTCGGTTCAGAAGCTGCTGGTGTTCTTCACGGACCGGAGCACAAAGAAGCGCAAGCGCACGCAGCCAGAAGTGTACCTGCAATTTGTACTGCAAAAGGTAACCGTGCCTCACCGTGGACAGTGTTTGAAGTATCATTACCTGTTCGTGTACGCGCTCACATCTCGCCCTGGTTGCTACTTTTTCAGACCAACACGGAGCACTTCACGTGCTTCGAGAAGCTCTCGCGCGACCTCAAACGGCCTCTGTCGGCATTCACGTACGCGGGAATCAAGGACAAGGCGGCGATCACGTACCAGCACGTGGTCGTTCAAGGCGTGCAGCCGAAAGAGCTGCTCGCAGTCAACAGCGACCGTGATCAGGAGTGTTCCGGCATCAAAGTGGGGGATCTCGAGTTTGTCGGTGCGCCACTGGTACGTTTGTCAGTTGCCTGGGTGTGATATACACAACTCACAACTCTTGTGGCTAACCAAGTTGTTTGCGGCGGATCGTGTAACCTAGCCGCTTGGAAGTGCGAATGGGAACAGGTGAAGCAAAGAGTTTGCAGTTTGCTATACTGGCTGTAGCATCTTGGTGGGGTCTTCAGTCACCCTCTGACAGTGTTTGCTGTTTCCACCTACCAATGCGTCTACTGCTATAGATTCACCATTTCGCTCCGCGAGATCTCATGCAAGTCGGATGCTCAGCCTGCTATCGCACAAGGGATGGAGAGTGTGAAACACCGAGGCTTTGTCAACTACTTTGGGTTCCAGCGAGTCGGCCACCCGGCGCACGAGATCCGACCGTACCACATTGGGCAGCAGATGCTCGCTGGCAATTGGAAAGACGCGGTGACCCTGATCCTGACGCCAGGTGAGCGCGAGCCTGAGGCTGTCGCTGCTGCGAAGCGAGCGTATCTGGAAACAGGGGATGTGGACGCAGCGCTAAAGCAAATGCCGTCGCATCTGAACCTCGAGCGCTCGGTTCTTCAGGTATGTTGTGCGTAGTGGAGTATTTTGCTTTTGTTGTGGAAAATGTGTATTGAAGAGAACGCTTTGTTCGCCTCATGAAAGGGCTTGAAGCGCTACGGACTAGACGCTTTCGACCGCGCGATCGAGAACGTCTCGTTCTCTCGCCGCCTCATGTACATGCACGCGTACCAGAGCTTTCTGTTCAACACGATGGCGTCTGCGCGCTTGCGCCTGAGTGGCTCGAAGGTGGTCGAGGGCGATCTGGTGCGGGATGCAGAGACGAACGCCGTGGTCGCGATCACGCATGAGCAAGCGCTGCAGCTCAATGCAGACAGCGACAACCCTCTGTCGCTTGTGATTCTGCCGCTTGTGGGCACAAACGCTCGCTATCCGAGCAATGCTATCGGCACCAAGTACATGGAGGTGCGTGGTTGCTGACATGCTTCAAGGCAGGGAAGGCAGGGATGGTTGCATTAAGATGCACATGAGGCTAATGAACTTGTTGGTTGGTATGGCGACACAGCTGATGGAAGAGCATGGCACAAAGGCGTTCTTGACGGAAACCGGTCACGTCAAAGGCTCCTACCGCTCGCTGGTTGCAGTTCCACAAGACCTCGAATGGGCATTTGAGCCAGGTGCGGTTTGACTGACTGTTTGCGTATCTTTCTTCCGCGCATCGAAATCCGAAATGTCACGCGTGCTGATTTCTGAAGTTGGATCTTATTCTGAAACTGTTTCTGTTTGTGTAGACCACCACTTGCTGCGCACGTCGTTTTCGCTCCCGAGCGGCTCGTTCGCGACCATGTGTCTCCGCGAGATTCTGAGATCCGATTTGTAAACGAACAGCTCATGGCTGTCTGCAAGTGTGGCTGTTAATGCACCAATCGTAGTACACACCGCGTAGCATCGTGCATAAACGCCATGAAAGCCCACTCGCACATTCGCAAACAAATTACAAACCAAGTCATTCATTCACGATAATCTTCATGCTTCGGCTGCAGCACTTCCGAGAAACAAAACAAAATCAGCCAATCTATTGCTTGCTGTCTTCAAGCGCCTGACGCACGAGCTTGGCGCCGGTGACCATGAACAGCGTCTGCCAGATGCCGAGACCCAGGCGCGGGATGATCCCCTTGAAGAGACCGCCGTAGCCCTGCTCCTTCACGACCGTGCGGAACACTTGGATCATGTTCTGCTTTGGCTCGCCGCGATCCGCAGCAGACTGCATCTGAATGCGCGCGACCTCGAACGGGTGGTTCCAGCACGCGAGCGCACCGCCGACAATACCAGCGCCGGCTTCCTGCGCGACCGTGAGCTTCGCGTCCTTGTCGCCGTGGATGCGCAGCTTGAACTGCTCGCGCACAAGCTCCGTGAAGCCCTGGCGAGACGCCCAGTTGGTCGCCTGGCGGAACGCAATCGCAGTGCCGCCTGGGTAGAAACCCTATGATAATAGCAATAACAGCCGATGGAACAAAGTCAGCTGACAGCCAAGTGCACGAATGAACCCATGCATAGAAGAGCGAGCGCACCTTGATGCCGTGCGCGCCGTAGACGTTCTTGATGCGCTGGCTGGTCGTGATCGACTTGTCGCCCGTGACAGCTGCAGTGACGAGGAACGTGCACGGTCCCATGACGACAACCTGGCAGACGCCACCACCAGCACCAGCGAGGAAACCCGTCGGGGTCTTGCCAACACCCGCGGCGAGCAGCGAGTCGGAGATTGCCTCTTTCGAGTAGAGCAAGATCGCTCCTTTCGTGGCGGACTCGACCATCTTTGGTCCCGTGCCCGCCCAGAAAGCCGACACGCCGCCGCCGTCGCGCATCACGTTGCGGAACGCCTGGATCGTGTTCTCCTCGCGGTAGCGGCCCATGCGCGTTTTCCACACCTCGAACGGCATCCCGAGCGTCGCGGCTTCGATGCATTGGAGCACGCCGCCGTTCACGAGGTCGCGAGGACCGACCTTCTTGCCATTCTGCGGTGGAGGAGACATGGCTGCTGCTTTCGAGGTCTCTCTATCTGCTTGCCTGGCGCGCGTCGAATTCCGATCTGGATCTGGTGTGTCTGTGTGTGAGAGAGAACGCAGGAGAATTTAAACCAGACGCGCGCTGAGCATCTCTGTTCAGAGAGAGAGAGAGAGAGAGAGATGACTGCGCATTTGTTCGGGCTTCTCTGCATTTTGATCTTGCTCGTCATGCGATTGAGTCTTCAGCCAATAGCTCCAGCGTAATTACCCGTTGTTGTTCCATGTAAAAAGAGGCATGACGTCATCGCGTCATCGCGTCAGCAAACTTGAGAGTCATTCCGTACTATACGCGTTGCATGTATACGACCGATTGTGGATGTGTACTGCTTGCGTGCAAAGTAAACGGACGCCTCAACAAATGTCGAGTGGTTTACTGTCAGCGCAAGAGCTAAACAGCCATGAGCGAGATTTGGACTCGCTTGCTGGTTATTGATTGATGTGGAAGCGCCAGCAAATATGATCGCTTCCTGTTCACTCAGAGGTTTGAGCAAGTTTGCTTGTCTGTCGCTTCCCATTTCTAATCCGAGACATCTCTCTCTTGGCACCGCACGCCTGTCATTAGAAGCATCCGTCCTCAGCTGAACACGTCCTTCACAGTCAAACAGGGTCAAACAGCAAACCGACCACTTCACATCGATGTACCCACCGCCTTCTCTCGCACAGAAAGATCGTCTCACAGCACCAGAAATCGCAATCGTCGTGCAGTTCCGCACAATATTGACTGAGACACCACCACGAATAATGTCTTGTTTTCTTTAGAGGTGCGCTGGTGCGGGTTGTTGGACGCCAGCCATTTCGTCTCTTTCGCCCATCGCATCTCCAGCAACAGCGACAGCAGCTACACGTTCAAGCGAACTCAAACAGACTTGCTTTCACAGGAGAACCTGCACTCCCTCTTTCCCATACATAAGAAACAGCCAGCAGCAAAAATCCACAGAAAAGCAAGCCCAAAAAGTCCAACACTTGCAGGTCGAACTGCAACCACAACATTTCCGTTCAAGCAACATCGCTCGATGATCGGGAAGGGGGTAGGTGTCACTAAGAGATTTGCATTGCGTCTAACAAAATCGAGCCAGAAGTTCAGTCGGAGAATGTCGCGCGAAGGTCGCTCCAGTAAACACAGAAGATGATGCAGCTTGCTGCAACTGAAGGTTGATGGCAAACTCGTGTTTATATTGCACCGACTGTCTTTCTGACTGATCAGGTCAGTCTTTCAACACCAAAGTGCTAGTGACTCGACGGAAGGAAGGAGACTCAAGCACCGAAGCTCCGCGAACGCGATCAGCAAGCGCCCGCCGCACAAGCAGAAGAAGAAGAAGAAGAAGAGGAGGAGGAGGAGCACCTTCTCTTTCTCTCTCTCTCTCTCTCCTCTCTCTGTGCGAACTGGCGCGTAGCGTTGCGGCCGAAGAGAGGTGATGTCCCGCAGCAGCAACAGCGGCAAATTCCGATCGTCTCGCGAACGCCGCGGCACGCCCGTCCTCGGAGAAGAGCACCCGTACACCATGCACACGCTCAGCCCGCCCTCGACCTCGCTCTACGTCATGGAGCAGCCCTACCTCGGCGCACCCGACACCGGCGACACCGATCCGAGCATGTCGCGACAGATGCAGAACCAGCAACATCAGCACCAGCCTTTCAATGGCGGTGTCGGCGCTGGTCCCATGGGAGGGTTCCGCCGCACGATGCGCTACACGGCGTCTGAGAACGGAAGCAGCACCGCCAACAACAACTACTACGCGGCGAGCAACTCGAGCGTGAACAACGCGGACCCGCTCACGAGCACGTCGGCGCAGCAGCCGCTGATCACAACCCCGCGCGCCACGCAGAACAACATCATCCGCGTGATCAACAAGGACATGACGTCGCAGTTCCGCGGCCGCACGCAGTCTGTCTCGAATGCGCGCATTCGCTGGTTTGAGAACCGGAAGTCGCAGTTGCTCGGCTGCTGCTTGACGATGGCGTTTCTCGGTATCTCGATCGCGCTCTACGATTACCGCTGGACGGGGCTCATCGCGGGCTCCGTGAACACGATCATCTGCGGCTCGGCGGTCGTGATGACCTACTGCCGCAAGAAGCGCTGGCACCAGCACCCGAACCCGATTGTGCACATCCGGTCCGTGCTGAGCATGTTCCTCGCAGTGTGTCTGCTGCTGAATGTGCTCGTGAACTTTGACCCGAAGAGCAACGACAACTCCAACTGCCGTGGGCTCGCGGGGATCACCGAGTTCTTCTTCTTCACGTCCGAAGCCTGGGGTCTCGTCATGGCCTGCGATCTGTTCTTCTCGGTGAGTGCTGATGGTCCCCATGCTTTCTCTGTTTGTTATTGTGCTGCTTCTCACTTGAAACGACTCTGTTGTCGATGTAATTTTACAGCTCACGAGTCCGTTCACAAGCTACAAGCGCCTCATGCGGTTCTACCATCTGTGGGTCTGGCTCGGAGGCATCGTCATGGGTGCCATCACGTACGGCGTGAGCGGTGCTGGCGGGTTCTTCACAGTAGACGGACAGTCTGTCAAGTACAACTCGGAGATCGACTCGGTCGTCGGCTTCTGCCTGGCGTCGTCGAGAATCTGCTGTGAGACTGGCCAGACGTGCGCCGAGGGTGTCCAGTTGTGCAACACGAACTCGAGCTTCCTGAACGCTCAGCAATGGTAAGGAGCTTCTGTTCTGCCGCTGGTGGAAATCTTTACGGACTGGAATTGACACACTTGTGTGTATTCTGTGACATCTCCCAACCTTTCCAGGCCATGGATTCTGATCTACAGCTTTGTGATCTTGGTGGTGTTTGTCTCCGTGTGGTACGTGTTTGCTTCTCCGATGTCTAATTGATTCAGCGGATGCTCAGCTAACGCGCTGTGCTATTCTTCTCCATTGCATGACTGCAGTGTGTTGACGTTGGCGTGGCATCGCCTGTACCTGCGTGGTGTGCCAAAGACGTACAACATCCGTCTTCGCGTTCTCAACTACATTTCATTGTGAGTCGACATGGCTGGAATCCACCTTCCCTCTCGAGGATTGCAGTGCAGTCTGACTGATGTGCACTTTGATATGCTTTGAAACAGCTTCACTGGCGCCTACGTGTTCTACTGGCTGCTCTTGCTACTGCTGTACATGTGCGCGTACTTTGTCGGCACGAAGAGCGACACGTCGGACTCCAAAGCGGTCGCGCAAGTGCTGCGTCAGCTTGTCGCATTCCTGATTTCCTCGAAGGGTTACCTGGACTACGTGATTTGGTTTGCGGTCAACAGCATCGAAAGGTAGAGTGGTGCTTTGGTGTTATTTGTTGTTCAAGAAAGGATACTAACACTGTTCTGTGGACATCGGACAGACGATCCCCTAACGGTCGTCGCCGTGATCAAGATGAATCTGCTGACCTGGATGTCGATTTGAGCCCTCAAGTGAACACGGCGCTGCGCTCGGAGATCTTGTACTACACCACGTCTGGAATCAAGGAGTCTGTGCGAGCTGTCGCTGACGAGCTCATCACGATCCCGATTTCGGGTGAAGGCGAAAAGGTACCAATTGCGTCATGTGGTCCCTTCTTGGTGCATCTCCTCGTCCTTGACTCTAGCATTGACATTGCATCATCTTTCTACTTCAAATAGGGAAAATCGATCAAGTTCTGGTCGTTCTGTCCCTCTGCATTCCGAAATGTTCGTTTGACGTCCGGAATCAGTGACTCGGAGTACATTCAGATGTTCGGAGCGACTACAAAGGAACGTTTCAGCGAAGGTCGCAGTGGCGCTTTCATGTTCTTCACTGCCGACGAGCGCTTGATTTGTAAGACCATGTCGCCGGAAGAGTGCACGTTCTTGCGCAAGATCGGTCCGAACTACGAGGCGTACATGACGTCGAACTACAGCACGCTCTTGACGCGGTTCTATGGCTGCCACGCCGTCGACTTGTACGGCAAGATGTACTACTTTGTCGTGATGGGGAACCTGTTTGCAGACAGTCAGGTAAGGGGAGGCACAGTCGCATCAAACAGCACTTTTACTTTGCTACAGTCAGTGACGTGCGTGCTGTTGTCTTTGCCCGTGCTTGTTTCTAGGTTATCCACCACCGATACGATATCAAGGGGTCTTGGATCGATCGCAATGCGAAGGTGCCTCGACCTGGTGACAAGACGACGTGCCGATACTGCAATGCTGCGTACACGTTTGGAAGCACGAGAAACCAGGAGTGCGGCGACGGGCTGAACTTCCACGAGCCTAACATTGTGCTGAAGGACAACGATTTGATGACCAAGGTATCTGCGAAAGTCTTCTCTCCAGCGTCCTTTTTGTCTTTGTTGTGGAGTGTATGCACTGATCTGGTGGCGTGTGTATTATTGCAGATCCGTATCGACCCCAACCAAGCTCACAAGATCTACGACCAAATCCACAAAGACAGCGACTTCTTGTGCGAACAAGGGATCATGGACTACAGTCTTCTCATGGGAGTGCAAAGTTCCGAGTACTTGGTGGACACGAGCGATCTGTTGCCGCCTCGTCCGACGATGGGGAAGCAGGACGAGAGTCTGTTCACGCAAGTCGCGACGAGCGTGTCGGGACCATCCCTCTACCAATTTGGTATTATCGACTTCTTGCAGCAATGGTGCGTGCATGAGCTTCTGTCACTGGTTGCCCTGTTATGCAACCGAACTCAACGATCTCGAAATGTCAATGTTTCTATTGGCTCATGTGCTGCTGCAGGACGTTTGAAAAGAAGATGGAGCGCTTCTACAAGTGCTACATCAAGCGAAAAGACCCGGACGGCGTGTCTGCGATGCCGCCAAAGCCGTACAAGTTCCGTTTCCAGCAAAAGATGTCGCGCATTTTCGCGCTGAGCAGCCACATGCGACAGAACACGCTGCAGTACCAGCGAAGCTTGCCGGCGTTGATCGATGTGCTCGACCAGGCAGACTTCAGCACGCAGCGCGGCGGCACTTTCCAGAGCGGTGACGAGCGACGGACAGCGCCATTTAACCCGGACCACGACATGCGGTTCACGTGATTCAGCTCCAATGTCGCTCACCTACCTGCGCTCGCTGGTCCCCCACCAATATGAGAGGGCTGAAGGGAACAAGCAGATTATCGACCAGTCCATATATGTTTTGTCTTTTTTATTGCTCCGTCAGGCTTTACAGAGAGAGAGAGAGAGAGTGAGACGCTTGCTTGCAGTTTGGATCAAGCGCCGACACTTTCGTCACAAAATGGTTCTCAATCAGCACAGTTTGCTTCAAGAAGAGCCAAATTATCCCCCAGGATGCATTAATCTCACATTTTAGCCAATCATATCCTCCCACATCGACAAAAAGATTCGCTGCTGTTTTGTTAATCTGTGAGGGAGTCGCATTTTTCAGAGCACTCGAAACACAGGATTCAAGCGCGTGCAAAATGGTCAAGGTACGCTTGCATTCACATGCGCGCTGTGGCTGTGGCTGTGGCTCGCGAGGTGACGAAGTGCGCAAGCCCTCCCTCTGCTCGCTTCGTCACACGCGTTATACGTGGAAGCCCGTGTCGCTCTGCGCCGCCCAATATCGCCCTGTGCTTTGCTGTCATGCGCGGACATGAAGAAGATGAAGGAGCTCTTCGTCTAACACGGTGGTGGCTTTGCTCTCTGCGTGGCAGGCGTCGTCTCCTACCGTGAAAGCGATCTTCATCCTGGACAGCGACGGCAACCGCGTGTGCGCCAAGTACTACGACAAGTCGTACCCGGCCGCGAAGGACCAGCTGGCGCTCGAGAAGAAGCTCTACCTCAAGACGAAGAACTCGAACCCGCGATTGGAAGGTAGAGACGAAAGCAGTGGTTCTGTATCTTGAAGCGATGAAGAGCTCACTCATGTTTGGCTATTATGTATGAGCTAACCACTGGTTGTCTTCCATTGTGGAATGTGTCTATATATGCAGCTGAGATCATCCTGATTGACAACATCGTGAGCGTGTACCGAAGCGGCTCGGATGTGACGATGCACGTGATCGGATCGGCCCACGAGGTGCGTTCGCGAAGCGTATTGTGAGTCTTTTTTGTGGCGTTAAGCATCGGATATGCTGATCTTCCCTGATATTATGTTGTGTGCAGAGCGAGATCATTCTGCTGAGCGTCCTGGATGCCACGTTTGACGCTGCCAGCAGCCTGCTCAAGTACGTTTGCAGCTTCCACGACCCCTTCTCCTTTTGGGCTATGTCCGCGATATTATGGTTGCTTAGCTTTCTGTATTCGTTGCGTTGGTGATTATTACGCAGGGGGCGAATGGACCGCCACGTGATCCTGGACAACATCGAGCTGGTGCTCTTGACGTTTGATGAAGTCGTCGATGGAGGGTGAGCTCAATAGCCAACTGCTTTATTTCTCATGCGTGGGGTTCTTTTGCACTAATCAGCTGTGTCTTGCTATTATGCTTGTGAAGGATCATCTTGGAACTGGACACGCCGTCGATCTCGAACCGCGTGTTGATGCGGGTGCGTGACTTAGCCCACAGCTATGATACATTGTTGAGACCAAGATGATTCATTCCGACTGGCGATTTGGTTGCTTTTGTCCACAGGGTATCGACAACGAAGTACCAATCGGCGAGCTCACGATCTCACAGGTGCAGTCAAAGGATGCGTGCTGCTGTAGCTCTCGCGCAAAAGGCTGACTTGTCTGCATGTCGTTTTTGCTCCATATGTGCACAGGCGTTCGCATCGGCCCGAGAGCAGTTCTCGCGCTCGTTCCGCAGCTAGAGAGACAGGAGTCAGCTCCAACAGCAGCATACAGCAGCGTGTCTCTTTCTCTCTTTCATGCAAAATATAAACGTCGTTCATTTCTGTCGTGCATGTTCCCCATTGTCACCAGTACCACCCGCTCATTTTCCATTTTTGAGCACCCGCATTTCCCCATCATCTTTGAAAACCTCGACATTCAACGAGGTTTTTCGCACCAACTCATCCTTCCTTTTCTGCCTAGTGTGCAAATGACGCGCGACAGGCGTCACTCAGTCCTGCTCACTATCAAATCCACTGCAGAGACAGCAAGCAGCTCCAAGCACTCACAGATCCTGTCGACATGCTCCGCCACGCGCTCCGATCCGCTCTCCCTGCGCGTCGCGCCGCCGCCGTGCTCACAGGCAAGCGCTGCTTCGCGTCCTACCCGCCGCACGAGGTCGTCGGTCTCCCAGGTGCGCATGAGTTTTGCTGTGCTTCACTCAAAAATGCTCGCTCCTTGTGGCTTGCTTGTCCATCGGCTTTCTTGTCCTGGGTCACAGCGCAGCGTGTGTCATGGTGGGATGGAGTGTGACGACGCAGTGCGTTGGTGTAATACTTCTTGCTGTGTGTCTCTGTCTGCTGGTGTGCTGAGCAGCGCTCTCTCCTACGATGGAGAGCGGCAACCTCGCCAAGTGGCGCATGAAGGAGGGCGACCGCATCACGGCCGGTGACATCATTTGCGAGATCGAGACTGACAAGGCGGTATGTGTGCTTGTGAGCATAATGTGCACGATGCTTAGCTGGTGCTTATTGTTCGCTGTACGTAGAGAAGTGGCCATTGACTAACTAAATAATGATTGTCCTCATTGCGATAAATGAATGATACCAGGTCGTCGACTACGAAGCCACGGACGACATGTTCCTCGCCAAGATCTTGGTGGCCGAGGGGACGGAGAACATCGTTGTGGGCCAGCCGATGATGGTCGTCTGCGATGAAGAGGAGTACCTCGCGGGTCTCGCGGACTTCAAGGTCGACGCCGCGGCCGCGCCAGCACCTCCTGCCGCCAAGTCCCCAGAGGAGATCCCGCCAAAGAAGGAGCAGGTCCCTGTGGACCCGGTCTCGAACGCGCCTGTGGTGCCAGTGGACTTCCTCGTGACCTCGCAGACCACGCAGAAGACCGTGCCTGGTCCTGCGATCCCAGCGCCAGTGGTCAAGCCGGCTGCTACCCCAGCGCCATCCCCATCCCCAGCGCCTGCTGCTGCTGCTGCTGCGCCAACACCAGCGTCTGCCGTCGTGTTCGCCGAGAGATGGGGACACGGCATCAAGAAGAGCCCGCTCTCGCTCAGTCTGCTCAAGAAGCAGCAGGCGTACATCGACCTGTACGGTCTCACGGGCACCACCCCAGTGACTCCTTAAGCAATACGAATAACAGCAACAGCAATGAGGAACAGAATAGAAAGCGAAGAAGTTCTTTTTGTTTGCTTTGCTTTGTCCCCTTTTCCAACACCAGGTAGCAACAGCTCTGAAGGGCAAAAGGCAACTCCTTCTCTTCTCAACATGTCGACATGCAAAGGCGACTAAATGCAGGCAAGACAGCGGTCGCGTCTGCCAGCTTGTCATACATTTGCGGACAGTGCGGCTAGTTGCGAAGACAGGTGCTTGATGTTGCGCTTTTGACTTTTACTCCGTGGCCGCGACGCCCGTGAGGTTCATCGAGTGCACTTTCTCCAAGTGGTTGAGCACGCCGAACGCGTCGACCGTGAGGAAATCCGACAAGCCCGGGTGCTTCGCATCGAGCGCCTGCAAGAAGAAAACGACAGCACCAACACACGAGCATCAGATCTCGGCCATCCACTCGTACTGTATCTGCATGCATGAATCAAATGGGATCGCTGAGCTTACGTGGTACTCGTTCATGTCGATGAGTCCGTTGCGGTCGAGATCCGCTTCTTCGAACGTGGAGTTCACGATGCGCGCGATCTGCTCTTCCGAGAGATCGATCTCGAGCTCTGGGGTTTTGGAATATAAGAGCAATACACAACACAACACAATATTGTTAGCACCAACAGCTGCACTGTAGTGCCTGCTGCTCGACGATCATGCACACCACATACCTCGGCTCTCGGCAAGACAGGATCGCAGCATGTCGGTGGTCATCTTCTTCGTGATGTAGCCTGTGCCCTCGGGGTCCAACAGGTGGAACGACAGCATGAGCTTCTGCTCGCGCGTCGCCTTCTGGTTCAGCACCGACAGTCCGCTGATCAGATCTTCAAACGTGACCTAGTGGCGAAGAACAATGAGAGAAGGATCAGTAAAAAGGTGACCCGGACAAAAGGGAGGGGGTCGGAGCGATTCAGTGCATATTCACTACACATACAAGCCCACTTCACACAATTACGCTGCAAGCAATACACTGACGCAATGCACGTACGTATCCATTGCCGGAGAGATCAAAGATCGTGTAGAGGCGGTTGACGTAGAGACTCGAGGACGTGGTGCCGAGGAAGCGGAAGAACTCGTCCTTGGGGATGACGATCGGGTCGCTCTCGCTCTGGCTCAAGAGACCCGCCAGGTGCTTGCGGATCGCCTGGATCTCGTGCGGCGCGAAGATCGTCGACACGTCCAGCTGGTTCAGCTTGAACTCCAAGTGGGAGCTGTTCGCCTTTGCGCGCGGGGGCTTGCCGCTTGGTGCTGCTGGCGCTGTCGCGTGTTGTTGCGCGTACGCTGGCGCGGCTGGCGGCATCGCGCTCTGCTGCTGCTGGGGGCGTGCATCTGGGAGGTCGCCGCGTCCCTTGCTGCTGGAGTTTCTCTGTGGCTTGCCCTGCTTGTTGCCCATGTTGTCTGTTCTCGATCTTCTTGGCGTTGCTGGCACTGCTCGCTTGATAATGCTCGCTTGCTGGCGCTTGCTGTTGTTGTTTGATAGAGAAGGGAAGCTGTTTGGCGTATTCGCGCTTGCGGCAGTTCGAAAGATCACGCAAAGTCAGCCATCACAGGTTGCTTCTGACAGAGGCAGACACAGTACTCGGATGCTCCATTTTTCTCTGAAACACGCACTACGACATATCAGATACGATACTGCCATGATTTGGAGTCATTCGACTGCGAGATTGCCAACACATCGCTCGCAACATGGTGGGCGTGCATACGACGACGACGACGACGACGCGCCTGGAGACCCAGGACGGCGAGGAGACGGCGACGCTGCTCGCCATCCCGCCGTCCGTGAAAGAGGCGATCGCGATGATCGAGAGCGACTCGCCGCTCGTCGCCGCTGAAGGCTTCTCCAAGCTCTCGCAGGCGACGTTCAACAACCGTGCGCGCTTTTTGTTGCTGCTCGACAGCTTTTCGTGCCAGATTCCAAGGAGGGCACTGATGCGTATATGACTACTGTGCTCATCTAGCGGTTGGCAAGGAAGCTGCGGGTGCGGTCGGCGCGATCAAGGCGATCGTGAACGCCATGGCGCGCAACATCGAGAACGGCACTGTGCAGGAAGACGGCTGCCGCGCGTTGCGCAACGTCTCGTTCCACTGCGGTGAGTTTGCGTTTCTGGGTCTTGACATGTACGCGTCGCGTCTTCTCTCACAGCTCCTCGATGACCCTCTCTCTGCTTGCAGAACAAAACCTGCGTCTCGTGCGTGAAGAAGGCGGCATCGTGGCTGTGCTGACCGCCATGGACTCGCACCCGGAGAACGAAGCGCTGCAAGCCGAGGGCTGCTGGGCACTGCTCGTGTTCTGCTCCAACCAAGGTGCGACCATCGCATTCATTTGGTGTTGGATTGATCATCGCTCGCAGAGGTAACCAACCAACTTTACTGCGTGTGGCATTGCGATGCTTTAGATGAAAACTGTCGAGTTGCCAAGCCATTTCTGCACGTGGTCGACAAGGTCTTTGCGACGTACTCGAGCAACTCGGAGATCAAGAGCAAGTGCATTTTCCTGAAAGCGCTGCTCGCCTAACAAAAAAGGATCACTCGGAACCAAATGTGATGCAAAAACCAACAAAATACATAGATTCTCCTTTTGTTTCTCTTCTCTGTCTCTCTGTCTCTCTCTTCTCTTCTTATTAGCTTACTTGGTTGTTGGTGGTGGTGGTGGGTTTGCTTCATGATGATCAGCTTCTTTTCTTTTACCACGTGCCGTAGCCGGAGGAGTTCTTGAGGAGTCCGTACTCCGGGTGCTTGTGGCGCTTGTGGATCTGCTCCAGCTCCGCCATGCTCAAAAAGCTGGACGCGAGCCCCAGGAAGCAGCCGAGACCAAAAGGCACCATGCAGTCTTCGAAGGAGAACAGCACGGCGAACGGGTCCATGAACTGCAAAGTGGACGCGAGGAAGAAGCCGACCGCGCTCAGCAAGCTCAAGCCTATGGATAGAGAGAGAGAGAGAGAAGAGTGTTGGTTTGTGGTTCAGATACAATAAATAGACAGGAACATGAGCTGCTCGTGCTTACCGGTGACCCAGGTCTCCAATGTCGTGAGGCGCAGCGAGAACCACTGGTGCACGACTTCCACGTGCGCGAGGTACGCGCTCACCAGGATGAAGAACGCGCCGGAGAAGAACGGCAGCCAGTAGAGCATGATGAGTCCGAGCTCGGATCTCCCGACGTCGATCACGCCAAAGTTCGTGCCGTCCGAGCGGATCAAAATGTACAGCCGGGACACCACGAGCAGCGACGCGCCGAGCATGCCCATGATCTCGGTCCAAAAGTCGATTCTCGACGGGAAGAAGCCGACGAATTGGCGCTCCAAGAGCGGCTCGCTGCCGTGGAGGTACTCGTCCAGCCAGAGCTCGAGGTTGTGGCAGCAGTTGAGCACTTCAAAGTAGCTGAACACGTGCCACGCCAGGTAGCAGAGCGCGCCGATGAGCAGCGGGATGTCCACGAAGCCGTGCGTCGCGATCTGCTCGTCGCCGTGCGCGACAGCCTCGCCCATGAAGCCGATCACGAAGAGCGTGTGCGCGAGGATCGCGAAGCCGCCGCCCCAGAAGCTCAGCGAGTAGACCTTCCAGCACTTGCCGTGCCACGCGCGGTAGAGCGTGGTCATCATCTTGCGGTGCGCGCGCGACGACCAGAGGATGCGCTTCTGGTCGACAGTGTAGAAGTCCACGAGCGTCGGCGAGAACGCGTCCACGCCGTAGTAGATCGAGTTGACGTTGTCGGACGGCGGCACCACGAGCTCCTCGGACGCCACGCGCGAGAGCGAGCGCACGCGCGAGTTCAGACTCGAGGTCGACGCAGTGGACGCGCGCGAGCTCGCGCTGATCGGGTGCTGCAGCAGCGGGTAGTCCTTCTTGCCCATACTTACTTGTGCAGCGAGCGTCTCTCTGGATGGATGGATGGATCTGTCCCTGATTCACGACTGGATAGACCGACACGATAGACACGCAGACACGCAGGCGATCGAAAATGGAAAGAAGGCTTCTTGACGAGCTCTCGGGAGAAGAACAACTGGCGCAGACTCAGCAGCTGGATGGGAAGGCGGATGCAGCAACAGATGGCGAGTGCGCTTGCTTGTTGTTGCTTGTTATTGTCTTGCGCTTGTGTTGCGTCTGGGAGGGTGTGCATGTGGATTCGTTGTTGCCTTGTTTAAAGTTTGCTTTGGATTTTGTGGTGGCGCATCCACACAAAATGTCTATTGTTTCGAAAACCAAGAGGTTGCTGTGCGGGAGAGAGGGCACAGCAAAGATCGCATTTGCTGGGCAAAAGGGGTTCTGGTTTGAGCTTTTTGCAGCTTTTCACGGAAGCACGACACATAGACGGAGCAGTCAGTACGGATAAGAGGATGTATATCTGGTTTTGAAGGAGCGGGGTGTCCGGATGGCGACATGTATACTGGTTTATCGAGATGGAAGAACAGGAGCGGAACGCTAGGTAAGTCTGGTGTCAGACTGGTCAGTCGAAGTGGACCTTGCAGCTCAATGGATGTGCGCAAAGTTGCACCACACCACCAACAGCAGCAGCAGCATGATGCCAAAATCACCAAACTTCACGACTGTTGTTGCCTGCTGCGGCACTCGCTGGAATTGCCACAGTGAACCCATGCATCTGTGCCATCTTTGCATGTGCTTGTATTCTGACACACGCAAATGTGTTTGTGGTTCCGCTTGTCCTTCCCCTAAGCACTTGCGTGCAACAATGATGGACAGCATTTGTGCCAAAAGTGCTGACGCCTCTTCACAAGTCGAGCAAAGCTGAAGAACGTCTGAAAAGAAACTGAAGCCAAGTCGCGCCATGTGGTTTCCTCACACTCTCTTTTGGACAACAAGAGCAGGTCGCGATGGATCCTTCAGCTTCACTGCTGCCATATCAAGATGATGAACGAGTGATTGAGCAATGCAAGTTGGTGGACAGAGACGGCACGAGGCGAAAAGGCAATTGCGGATACCCCAAGCCGAGCAACCTGGATCACCACCTCACACACATTCTACAGCCCATTTTGCACCACACGAACAAGTACCTCCAGCAGCATCACCTCACCCCCATCGAGCTCAACAGTGCACGAATATTTGATGCGTTTGTTTGCTGGACAAACTCGCATGACGAATGGTTCCACACATCCAGCAATTTGGAGCGTTGTGCAGCGTCTCGTTTGCATTTGTGTGAAGGAAGTTCATGGAAGACTATCACTCTCGACTTTGGATCCATTTCACCCAATAGCCCAAAAGTGGGTGATTGCGAGAATCGAACACCCACGAAAAGAGATTGCTCACGAGTGCAAGAGCAATGACGCTGAACAACCGGATCGAGCCGCTCGCAGGCATCAGCGGCGCGCGGGATGACCGCGACAGCAGGGACAACAGCAGCTGGGGCGTCTTCAGCTTCGGACAGGTGCGTTTGTGGCTGTGGTACCTGGTTTGCTTGGTTGCTGCTTGCGTGCAGTCGACGCTTGGTGGTTTTCTGTTCTGACTTGTGTTTGCGCGATGGACGCAGAACTCGTATGGAGAGCTCGGTCACGGCGACACGACGGACCGCAGTGCGCCGACGCGCGTTGATTTCTGCGACGACAAGCACATCGTGGACGTTGCGTGCGGCAACGAGCAGACTGTGCTGCTCTGTGGTGAGTTGGTGATGTGCAAAGAAGCGATTGCTGGCTCTGTGTCAACTGGTGCTGAAGTTGCGCTGTTCGTGTATTGTCGCTCTGTCTTGTGGGTAATGTCTAGCGAGTGGCGATGTCTACGCATGCGGATACAACGACAGGTGAGGTCGCATATTATCTACTTATTCACATGCTTATCTTTGCGGACGTGGTGTATTCATGCTCTGCAGTGGTCAGTGCGGCACAGGAACGACCGAGCGCGTCTCGCGCCTGCGACTGGTGCCGACTCTGGCAGGGAAGAACATCGTGGGCGTGTTCTCGGGCAACGGCTGCGAGCATCTAGCGGCACTCACAGGTAAGCTGCGACTCTTGCAACATGTCATGTGCAGACTGTAGTACCACTCTGACGCTCCTTCATGCTCATCCGTGTGCGCGACAGCCTCTGGGACATTGTTCACTGTCGGGTTCAACGGTCGCGGACAGCTCGGCCATGGAACCACTCTCTCTGTAGCGGAGCCAACTGCTGTGCACAGCCTCGCGGGCAAACACGTGGTCGACGTCGCGTGCAGCTACTTCCACACTGCGATTGTGACCTCCGATGGCGAGCTCTTCGCCTGTGGACGCAACGATTTCGGACAGCTTGGCGTGGCTGATGACGATGACGATGACGACAATGGCAGTGGCGGCCATGGAGTGGACAAGCACGTCCCACACCCAGTGAGCTACTTCTCCCGGCACCCGGTGCTGACGGTCGCGTGCGGTCAGCACCACACGGTCGTCTCTCTGAGCAGCGGTGGGCTCGTGGCGTTCGGCAAGAACGACCACGGCCAGTTGGGCATCGGCGACTTGTCCGGACCGCCGGTCTTTGTGCCGACGCGAGTCACAGGAGGCGCGCTTGAGAATGCGGTGGTGACAAAGCTCGCGTGCGGGTACTACCACACGGTTGCAGTCACGGAGGACGGCGCAGTGTACACGTTTGGAAGGAACGACTATGGACAACTCGGTCTCGGCCACACCAAGCACGTCGCAAAGCCAACCGTGCGCGCGTTTGTTTTGCTTGCTGTACTGGCGGTTTGTTGTTTGCTTGCTAACCCTTTTGTTGGTGTATTTGTGAGTGCAGCTCGTGAGTGTGCTTGCGCGCGTGCGCATTGTGCAGGTCGCGTGCGGCTGCTACCACACGCTGACGCTCTCGGACGACGGCAAAGTGTACCCGTTCGGACGCAACAACCACGGCCAGCTGGGTCTCGAGACGTCGCTCGACTGTCTGAGTCCGCAGATCATCCCGTCGCTGCGCAACAAGTTTGTGCGCAAAGTCGCTGCGGGCTTCTACCACTCGGTGTGTCTCGTGGGCAGCGACTCGGAGGCTCGAGCCAATGCGGGCGTGATGATGCGCAAGAAGAGCGCGCTGAGCTCGGATCTGCGCCGGATGCTCAACAATCCCTCGCGCAGTGACGTCACGTTTGTGATCGACGACAAGGAGTTCTTCGCGCACGCGTGCATCATCATGGCGCGATGCGAGCCGCTCGAGAAGATGCTCGACGGACGAATGAAAGAAGGCTCGCTCGCGCGCATTGTCATCCCAGAGTGCTCGGTACGTAGTGCACTCATAGTGTGGCTGACATCAATGGCACGAGTGAGGAGTTGTTTTGTTGACGCAGTGACGTGCTGTGCTGCAGTACGACGTGTTTGCTGCGCTCATGGAGTTCCTGTACACCGACCAAGTTGCAGCATTAACGGTCCCAAACGCAAACGTCGATACAGGTACAGTCGTTGCTTGTGGTTTCCATGATCTTTGTTCGAGCTGATCTTGATTAACATTTGGCTGGCTCTTGTGCAGAGTTTTTGCTGGAGCTGCTCGCACTGGC